>JALBZB010000589.1:0-22800 GCA_038050625.1 Pythium sp. MPC-2022a | reverse complement strand
AAGGAGCCGCCCTCTGGGCTGGCTCTCGCCGGCGTAAAGTACGTTCCGGCGGCAAGTGCTAAGTTCGGCGAACCTTGGGTTCGGCCGTCAAACAATTGTGTGAACTGTGCTCGACAAAGGCAAAGGCGAGTTGAGTTACGGCGGTGTAACCCAACGTGTATACCCCGTTACACACCCAGTTGTGCAAACGAATACGGTGATGAGCGTTATACGAGCTGTTGGTGCAACGGGGTTCATGATCATAATGGACATGTGAGGTTGTAGCCCAACCAAGAATCTGAATCGACAAAACATGTGCAAAAATGAACTCGCTGGTTATTATTAACGAGCGCACTTACATGTATTTGCTTGAAAGAGATCCCGAGTTGGAATGACTTCTCCTGGGCTTTCAACTACCGGTAGACGTTTACTCTGCTGGTGCAAACAGGTGGAGCACGCTCATCGCAACAACTAGAGCGCCAGCTGATGCACCAGAAGCCAAAGTAGAGCCACTGTTCTTTATCTCTGGCTTTGAAGTTTCAACATCGTCACTTGGATCCATAATGGACGAGGAACCTGGCGGCGGTGCTCCCACAGATCCCGAGATGTCCACTCCACCCGAGCCACTGCTGCTGCTACCAGCTGGTCCGCCCGAACACTCGCCGCTGGAAGCCATCGTCAGGTTCTTGTCCGCGCACTTGGCAAGCCGCAAATCACAGTCGTTCCCATATGTTTTCCTGTTCGAGCCGCACACGGGGGACCAAAGTGCAAGGCAAGCGACAATGTCGCACGCATCACTGCCGCCGCTTGAACTCGGACTCGGGCTGGAGATCGCCGAGCTTGGGCGACTCGTGCCAGTCGATGGGCACTCCCCATTCGCCTTGAGTGTGAGGCTTGCGTCCGAGCACTGCGCGCGCTCGAATTCACACTGGTTGCCGTACGTTTTTCCATTGGAGCCGCAGACAGGTGAGTACTCGGCCGTGTAGTTCAGCGGACAAGCGGTGGTCACAGCAGCGGAAGCCTGGGTTCCGGGTAGATTGTAGACGAAGGTGGTGGCGACCAGTGCGATGCAAGCAAGGCTTCGTGGGACCGACGACATGATGGTTGGGGGATCTTTGTTTGGGTCACTCACTGGGGGTTTGAAGCGATTGTTGTGGTGGATAGTGGGAAGGAAATTGAAAAATGAGCTGGTTGAGTCTATGGTGAAGCTGGTGCGTGCGTCTGAGTGAGATTGTAGACCCACCAGCAACGTGCGTCTGTCTCTAGGGCTCGTCTAACCACTCAACATGGATGGTTTACGGTCTGATGTTCGTTGAGGCTGTGATTGGAGAGAGAAAATGAATGGCGCATCCAAATGCACTGATCATTCATATGTATCTTGGTGGCAGCTCTGGTGGAGTCTTCATCAGCATGTGCATCAGTCGACTACGGTACGCTACTTGGGATCCATCATCACACGCCTGTGCATTGAAGTGAGGTCGTGGGCAAGAATGGGATGTTGGCGAGGGTGGAGATGGGCTTCATCGGTGCACCAACCCAGAATACGTGGCTCTGAAAAATGGTACATTCGGTTCGTTCATATGGAGCCTCATGACAAATGTGTGCCTAATTATTTCTCAAGTTGTCCAAGTAGCACTTGAAGCTGCTAACAAAGAAGATTAACAACGCGCTAATGTTTCGAATCTCCAGTATTTGTATCGAGCGACGTCCGCCATCCGCGTGGTGCCACCGCTGTTCGAGGTTACCCTTCTCCAATTGCTTGCCGAGATCAACAGCTCCTCTTTTTGTTATCTCGAATCAGCATGAAGAATACCTCAAGGGCACTCATGATTGCGGTCGAGGTGACCCTTGCTCTCAGTCAGAATACCTAAACCCTAATGGTGCAAACTGGTCGTGTGCTTGCCACGAGACGACCCAGTATATGGGTCGAACGGGAGAACCTCCGACAATGACTGCGAGTTCATGCTGGGCGACTGCACCTTTGGCGGACCCCCGGTCGTCTTGAAGTGCGAGTGCTACTTGTGCAAGATCATCCATTGCCCTGAAACGCGCGATCCAGCGTGTAGGACTACGGGAAGATCTACGATAATTCGTGCGCACTCATGCTTGCCAAGTGCAACGGCGTGGACAACACGCGCGGCTATTTTGTGAAATGCGGTAACACTCACTGCTAACTGAATGCGTGAAGCCCAGTCAGCGCTGCGAGTAAGCTTCAAGGCAGTACGTGTTTGATAGTGGTGTAGGGGTTCATGTGTCCTCTTTGGTTGCAGGAGCTGCTTGGATTTCAATTGTCTGTCGTTTGGTCATCAGCAACCCCCATCAAATCCAATGTGATTACTCAGAAATTAAACAGTGCATCGAACTACGCGTATTCAGGCGGCTCTCTTGGCTTACAATAGTTGAAAGCGCTCACCTATTATTTGCGTCACTCTGCCGTTCACGCACCAGTTGTTGGTGATCTCGCCAACAGGCGCGCTAGCTCTCGCCGAGAATTCGGAAGTGCTGCTGCCTCTGCTGCACTAGAGACCTTTCGCGCCACTTAATTTACCCGAGTGACGGGCATCGGTGGCACCGCCAAGTCTTCAAGATCCATTTCATGGCAGAGCTCGTGCAGGAGCGAGTAGCGCCACTTTGGCAGGTTCCCGCGCTCTTGAATGAACACCTGGAGCGTATTTTCACGCTGTTGGCACAGCGGTTGCAGAACCCGACGAAGCGCATCTTGGATCAGCTGTTTCTGGTTCTTCGTAAACATAGTTTCGCCGTTGTAGAGCTGGCATAGCGTCACTATCTCTGTGTTCCCGAGACTGGAAAAGAAAAAGCCTGCCGTCTTCTGACAACCCGAGCCAAGAGACAACGGGATGTTCCCCAGGTCTGCGAGCTTCCCATTGCGCTCCACAACATCTACCAGGTACGGTAAATTCGCGAACGAAAACTTTGTGTTCTGCGATTTCGGCATTGTCCACAAAAGACGCAGAATCTGGTCGGCCTCGTACTCAGAAACGAGCAGCTTCGAGCCGTCGTCAAAGAACAAGATCGCGTCAATCATGCGCGCGAAAGTATTCATTTTCCCACTCGATGGGAAGTCCACGGTCGAAAAGAAATTGCGCGTGCCATAGATTTTTGCGTCGCTCCAGCGGATCTGGTTGAGTGCTGGCGGCACAATTGAGGCGTGAACAAAGTCTTCCAGTGCCTGAACCTGGATAGCTCTAGAGCCGATCAGCTCCCAAATCGAGCCGATGCGCAGCACTATCGCGTAATCCCAGACGGTCTCCTCCACAGGCCTGAAGCGCGCTCGCTCGACCTCACCCTGGCGCTCTTCAAAGTGCTCGTTGTGTAGCTCGCGCTCGCACTCTTCATTGTGTGCCGTCACCAGAATCTCTTCGTCAAGCCCATAAACACAGCCGCGCTCGGAGATCACATTCACCAATGCATCCACATCTTCGTCATAGTAGCCGTAGAGCCCGTTCGCCTTCGAAAGTATGATGTTGCTGATCAAGCCGGGATGGTGCGCCGAAGCATACAGCGACTCCAGACTCCAGTCTTCTTCCAGCAGCTCAGCTTCTGGGTAATACTGCGACTCGGCGAAGTGTAGACCGCTGTTCGCCCACTCGAGCAGTCCATGCACTGCCTCGGACTTTGTGTTGTTCATGACCCAGTTGAGAATGTCGACGATTTTGACTGCCTTCACGTCGTCTTTGTTGCAATGTTGCAGAATACTTTGCGCTACCTCCTCAAGACTTGCAAGCCAGAGCTTTTGATGAGATCCCAGCTGACGCATGCGACCAGCTCCTTGCATGAGCTTGTCTTTCGTCAGCTTTGGTCCAAGCGTCAGCATCGCTACAGCGCTCGGCTTGAGCTTCATGTCGGAGCCACGAGATCGCGCGTCGTCAAAAATCACGAATGTGTCTTTTTCCAGAATCGTCGCCTTCTTCAACGGCGTGACGAGCCGACTAACCGCGTCCAAGATAACCCAGCAATCGAATTCTTTGCGCGTATCGTAATACGTCACCCCAGCGAAGTAGAACCCATCCAAATCAAGGAGGTACAGAGCCGCCTCATTGTTCATCACACCAGCAAGCAAAGCTCCAGTGTCAATGAGAGCGTCAGTGTATTTGTCCATCGCTGACTGGAGCAGCACTTGCCATGGGATCACCGCAAGCTTTCTTGTGTGGATAACTTCGTAACCCTTGGAAACTTCAAGAATTCGCGCGATCATTTTGCCGTTTGTTCCGAGCAATGTCGGCTCGTTGGGCTCGTGTTGCTTCATTGAATGAGGTAGCAAACGATGGTTGTCGTTCGTTCCTGAGAAACCAATATTCCAGCTGCCGCCTGCCAGATTCCAAGCTGTTCGTGACAATCGACTTGGATACTGCGTCGTATCTTTCGGAAACACACAGGTGTTGAGGAAGAAGTTGATCGTCTCCATTGTGTATCGGAACACTTTATACACGAGCGCGAACTGCCGCGAATCTCTCAAGCTAAGCTGTCGCGCGTCACGAGGCAGCTCTTTCATATCTTTGGCATTGAGTTGGTCTTTGACAGAGTCGTACCATTTCGAGTAAAATTGGTCTTGCTCTGAGAATCCGAGAAGCAGCAGTTGCTTCAGTGCTTCCTTCAACTCATTCACGCTGAGTCCGCTGTGATAGTATCCCAGCACTGTGAGAGCGATACTCACCTCTGGATGGCTAAACTCAGATCGCTCGGACGGAATATCTGCTGCACGGAATGGAATCGCCATTCGTTTCCCTCGCACCCCAAGCTCGGGCAATCCGTACTCAACTCGGTGGCGCTTTTCGAGGCAGTGCTCCAAAATGCCAAAGGCGACCAATCCTCTGAGGGCTAGCAACTGGGGTCGGTATCGAGCAAGATATGCAGCTTCATCACTGATCATTGCGTCCAAGCTCACTCTTGGGTCGGTCAAGGCTCTGACAATTCGATCTCGAACACCGCCGGTCTGAGCGTTGATTTTCTTCAGCCATAGAAGCGAAAATGGCGGGTCATTCATGAGGTCAAGAACTAGCGACTCCTTGAGTTCCATCCGCACCGTGTCTTTATCGTTAACAGAAGCATTCAGCCGAAGCCCATTGAACCCGCCCAGGCGATCCCGATACTCCGGACTCTGGAAACAGACGTGTGGTCGCTGCAGCACTTTTTGCACTCGCTGCTCGCTCGAGCCGGTGAGGACGCGAAGTAGTGATTCCGCTACCAGCCAGCGGTTCTCGCCATTCTCAAGATTCTGAGGAACGCCGACCGCGTAAATCAAATGGTATTTGTGGTGCAGAATAGCATCGCACTCATCCAAGATGTCCACGTACTGCTTGTTGTCGAGAATCTCATCCAGGATATCAATCATGCTGTCTCGTTCTTCATGACTGGACGACTCCAAATCCAATCTCTTGAGCTCGAGGGACATTCGGTGCTCCGGCGCAACCATCAGAAATTTCCCGCACTCCCTTGCTTCATCTAGATCCTCTTGCAGTAGGTTCAGTCGATCACTATTCAAATCGATGTTCCGATGGAACGGTTGCTCGACAAAGTTGAGATTCAGGATGCTACTTGCAGACAAGTATTGGTGCATGAACTGCCGCGTCTCACTCAGCAGCGGGGTCAGGAAATGCGCTCGAACGACTCGGTCACGGTGATGGTGGCTGAAATAGAGGAACAGCATCGGAAGGATGACCCTCGTTTTGCCTCGGCCCATGTTCATCTGACACACCGATCCCGAGTTGTCAATGAGGTGCTTCGCAACCACATACTGCTCGTGGCGGATCTGAAGGCGTCCTTCCACTTCAAACGCGAGCCAATATGGATAGTCTTCACTTTTCCACTTTCGCACGCTGCTCAGTTCATCCACAAAGTAGGACGGTGACGGAAAACCCTTCAAACTCGCGAGGAGACGTTCAATCTTGTCTTCCAGCACACAAAGCTCCATGAACTGCAACGTTGCTGCTTTGAACACTGCTCGCGCTTTCAAACTCAGACGCGGAGCAAGGTTCAAAAGAACCTCGTTGTCAAATGAGCTTCGCGTGATGTCCACGATTGTCGGCGTCGGGAGGTAGTTAATCATGAAGAGGAGCCGGCTGGAGATATCGTTTCGGCTAGATTTGACGGCGTCCAGCAGATATCGCTCGACTTGAGATCTCTTCTCTTTAACGTCTACAAGGAATGCCTCACAATCTGACGCAAGAAACGAAAGGGGCTTCAGGATTTTCTTCTCCGGGTGCTGGTGATACGCTTTCCAGCTCTCATGAAGCTCGGAGTTCATGTGCTTGCTCATCACGTCGCTGTCTATCAGCGTCAGTGGGAGTTGGGGCACTGTCGCTTGGGTTGAGGCGACGAGATACCGTGACAGCGTTTCATCGATATCACTCACGAACGTGGCTTTCACAGGAGGTGGGTTTAATTCGAATAGCGCTCCTCCCAAACGCTTTGGTGTCATCTCGTGCTGAAGTGTGTAGCCAAGCACAAGTCTTTCCTCAGTCTCGTCGAGACGGCTTCGCAGAGGGTTTCGTTCAGGGACGTGCACACACATGGCGCTGTATTCATCCAGCTCGTTGTTGCAGTCAATCAGTGTGTCCGTGGTGCTGTCTTCCTCATCAGAAGCCAAAAAGGAGCAGCGCCTCGACTTTTGAAGGATGCAGCTCGCCAAGATTTTCAAACCTGGCTCCCGGCGACTGAACGAACACAGGTTTCGAAGCAGATCTTTATCCCGCTTCGAGAACTGGTGGCTGAAGTAGCAGCCCTTCAGTGCCTGTAAAGCTGCTTCGGAGCCAGTCATTTTGAAATGATCGGACGGAATGTTCAGTCCTGTACTGGCGAGCAGTGCGCACAACATCAGCCTTGAGGTGATCGACTCTGTCGATAACGTCTGCAAGCGCCGGTGGACGTCAAAAACTGCTACTTCAAGTTTCGCTGACGGACTGTCGGAGATGGCTATATCAACGATGCCCGCAGCGTTCTTGATGATTTCTCCAAACGGAACGATGAGTCGCAGCTTGGGTTTCACGATCGCTGTGTCGCCAGTAAGACGTAGCACGAGGTACCGATGGAAATTCGGGAACGCGTCTTCGAACTGTTGCTGCTCGTCGAGAACGTAGCCTTCGTACTCTTGAGATGAGAGCTCATTGTCGTAGTTGAGCACGAAGTTCAACCGAAATCGTGGCAAGTTGATTTTGAGCTGCTGTTCAGCCACAGAACGAATGGTGTGAATGTACTTGCCCACTTCGAATTTCTGCAACACCTTCAACAGTCGGTCGTCAATCGTTACGAGTTTGTCGTATTCACATGAGTTTACCAAGATTTCGTCGTATGGCAGCTCTCTGTCGGTCGCAGGAACTCGAGACGCGTTAACTTCTTCCAGAGAATTTGTCGACTCGTCGAAAGTAATCACGAATTCAAGCTTTTTCTCGGACACACTAGGTGAGCGAACGACAATGCATTCCGACTCAACCCAATACCAGAGCGAGTAGATTTGCACAAGCCGAGCTGGGAGGATAACCCCAAGCGCTTTCATCCACTTCGGCGAGCACAAAGCAAGCGTTTTTGCAACCTTCGTCTTCTCGTCGTAGTAGACCTCTCGCACATGCAGTTCATTCTCGATCATGGAGAAATCGAAGTAGCAACCCTGGACCGGGTATGCTGTTCGATAGACTCCCTTGCTGAACGAAACTTCGAAATCTTGCTTGCCAAACAGTTGCCGATAGCGCTCGGATTGTCGAATATGCAACGGTAACCCGCCTGGAGAGTTGCCGTCGGTTAGAATCATGCCGGAAAATAAGTTGATCGCGTAATGTGTCCCACTGAGCTTGTCAGTGGTGAACAAATAGCTCTCGAAGTGCCCTTTGTGGGTTGAAGTGTAGTAACCCCATGTAAGCTCCGTCGGAACTCTCACGTACACCAAGCGTACCAGCGCAGTCAATCTGTTGTTGTAATTGGCAGCTTTAAATACGGATGTGATTCTCCTGGACATGATTTCATCGACCGTTACTTCCAGGTGCTGAAGAGCTGGCCATAGCGTACTTCCGTTTGAGAACAGCATGGCGTTGCGATAGAGCACGATTAGTTCTCCAACTTCGATTATGGCAACATCGTTCAGCGATCCAAGTCCATAGCCCTGAAGCGCGTAACCATAGAGCAAACATTCTTTCGCTCGAAGCTCGGTCGAATCGGAGGACGACATTGTTCGGTCATTTTGCCACTCTTTTCTGATGTCACCAGCCCATCGTCGACACATCTTTACAAACTTCGCCGCAACGAGGTTGCCATTCTTCGAGAGCTGGGATATGAATCCTGCTAGCTCACCAAGCAACGGGGCATTCTCAAAGTCTCGCGGAGTCAGATCCAGTCGGTTCGCTGCTTGGTCGATCGCAGAACGCAGCACTTCAAGACCATCAGCACGCTGAATATCTGACTTCCACAGTGAACTTGGTACCTCTTGATCCGTGAGTTCCCCAACTTGATACATCGCTTGTCGAACCACAGCATTCACACATGGATGCGACCATGGTAGGAGGTTGTCCTTCAGCGCGAAACAAATCTTTCGGATCTGCTGATTCGGAAACGCTCTCAACGAACCAAACAAAACGAACGAAGTCTTCTCGAAATCGTCCAAGAGCTGCTCGCTGAGTTTGGAGTAAACCAAGTTTCCTCGATCTTTGCCGCCTGGATACGCGACTGCCCATTGCAAGCTCTTGAACTGGGGTGGCATCTCGTGCGAGAAGCAATTGATCATCATTGCTCGCGAAATGTTGAAAGGATTGGTCGGTGATCCTGATTCATCGTCCCAGAAAACTTGGGTTTTGTTCTCAGCCGGATACCAGACGCACAACTTGGCATAATCGTCTTGACTCTTCAGACTCTCGATTGACATCGGTCCATGACTGTTTGGTGCAGTGATACTTGTCTGATACGCAGTCATTACGCTGTTGTCCGGCGAACACTGGACTGAGCTGTACTTATTGTAAAAGGCCAACCACGTCACTCGTTGTCCATCGTCTCTCAGCAACTCGGCATCACTCACTAATATTCGGCTTGCGAGAGCTGTTTGGGCCATCATGCAGAGTTCGAACAGCAAAGATATATCTGTTGGAGGGCTCAGGAAGAACAGCGTTTGGAGCGCAGATAGGCGATATTTTGGGAGCGGATTCACGATGAAACCCGGAACTTTCAGAGCTTCTTCCAGCGCTTTCGTTCGACCGTGACGCCAATTTTTCAGGCTTTTAATCTGATCCTTGATCTGTCTCGTTTCGCGGTTTCCCTGGCGCTGCAGGTTCCATGGTAATCCTTTGTTTTGCTCTTGAAGACTCACCTTCTCGTCGTCAAGTTTCTCCTGCCATTCTTTGATCGACTCGTCAATTTCCTTGATTTCGATGCGAATAGCAGCTGCTTGAGCTCTTTTCTGGATAACGGTGGCCCATTTGGCAGAGACTCGCTGCTCCAAGAGTTGGATCTCGTCCTTGTATCGATTCAGGAAAACGTCTGATGTCGCTGCAAATGCTTGCGCAAACTTCGCAGTCGGGGCTTGATAGTTCAAATCAAAGATTGGCTCTCGACCGGGTCGGTTCCACGACCGGATGTATGACGCGACGCTCGATAACGCGTCAATTGCGGACTGTTCTCTCAGCACTGCAACGTCGAGATTCTTCCACTGCAGCGGGATCCCAAAGTTTCGCAACTCTTTGTGGGTCGCAACAAAAGTCTGGTGCGCAAGACAGTACACGGTCCACTTGACGAGCAGCTCACGGCTGTATTGCTCGACCTCCATCAATGTCTTTGCGAGAGGGGCTCGAATCCAGTCTAGGCGATGTACCTCGTACTCCTCAATGATTTCTTCAAGCTGAGCAGGAGTCCAATCCGCGTTGACTTCGGGGTCGCTGCTCCGGAGTAACGACGCTTTCCTGAATATGAAACTCTCGATCGTTCGCAGTACCACAAGCCTGATAGATTTCTTCGTTGACACGACAGCTGACGAGGATAACCAAGCTATCAAAGACGCAGCGGAGCAGGCGTTGGGGTCCACGAAATTGTAAAAGACGAGCTGTCTACGTGCGTGGGCTTCAACATCATACCCAGCGGCAACTGGTTGGTCGTAAACATCGACATACTCGAGCTGCGCAATCTTCGGAGACTTCATAGTCGCTCTGATTTCTTTCAGCACGGAGGAGCTTGGTATAGCGTGGAATGCTGCAGTGCGAGCGTGAATCTGCTTGGTGTAGAGGAGGATGTGCTTCCGTATCACCGAACACTTTGCCTCAAGCGTCACCGCATCATACCCGCGCTGCACGAGGTCAACTGTCAGCAGAACCACATTTTGCAGCATCGTAAATGCATCTTCCACAGTCTCCCAAAAAGCTGGTCTTGAATCATCACTTTGACGAACAACGTGCGCAACTACCTCGTTCAGCTTCCCAGACAGCAAGCTGAATTTGAACATCAACATCGTTTTGTCGAACAACACTCCGCTTCCTGGCAAATTCTGCTTCAGTACTCCTTGGACGAGGGGCCAGCACGTATCTCGACTTCGTCCGCCGGTGTGAAGCCCAACATCTGTCGTTCCACCTCTCACAACTCTGACTTCGCGACCTTGCTTCGCCAAGGATGCTTGAACAAGTCGTAACAACGTGGCGATGAATTGGGGCGTCTTCTGGTGACCGATCTCGTTGAATGCAGCGCTTCTCTCATTACCTGTTCGCTTCTTTGCCTTTTCGATTTCTTCGTCCAAGCCGTCCAAAAGCTTGTCCTTGAAACGCGGATGCACGGAGCCGCAGTTGAGGATGGAGAACTTCTTTGGTACTGCTGTGTGAATGCATTCACCACCTGGTGGGAAGTGCATCACATGCTCCCAGCCATCAAGGAACACCAGCTTGAGAGCGATGCTACTGACACTAACCATCTCTATCTGCAAAGCGCAGCCGTACTGCGGAAGCCACTTCTCGATCCAAATGTCGCCGCGACTATGCTCCGATTGCCGGGAGCGGGTCAGAATATCGCAAACACGCTCAAGCTCCTTGTGCTCTTCTTCTGCGAACACATTCAGCGGGATCGCTCGATCATCGATCAGCGGGTCGTTGACAGAAAACGCGAACCGGTCGACTTTCGCCGGTTGGATTGAATCCATAAACGCGCAAAAATACCCCACGAGCTTTCTGCACACGTGGTCTTCCTGGTTTACACTCGGCGGTTTGTGCTTGAACCGGAAGATTTCATTCAGCAACTCCAGCTCCATCGAGATCGGAGGCGGCACGCTGGTGACAGCGGCGGCACTCTGCTTGCACGTGTCGCTGCTTTAACAAGTACGAGTGGACATTAGAACAAAGAGCACACATCGTACAAGAAAGGCGGGCGGCTTTTCACTGCACAAAAGCAACACATTCGCCAATGCAGTTGGTTCGCGTATCGCCTCGCTCGTGCTAACTTGCTCAGTGCATTACGCCGCGGTACCTCGCATCACACATGCAGCAGACATCGCAGGGAGCAAAACTTACCGAACCGCCATGCCCTGCCTGAAGCTTTCCGCAAGCTGCTCCACTGCAACAGCCGCGCCACTCGCAGTGGAAGCGATGCGAGTCGCAGTCACCATCCCTTGGTGCACGTTGCGGAATGGGCAAGCAGGTGAAAATGAAAATGAACGCGCGCGAAAAAGAGCACTTTCTCAAAAAGTGCGCACTTGATTCAAATTGATTGTAATTCGGTACCGAAATAGATAGTAATCATTAATATGTCTCAAAAGGTATTCTGAAGTGCAACGTGCCTCACTGTATTCCCATCCTGAGTGGCGCCCCTCCCCCCTCTTCCTTCCTTCCTTTCCAAAGACACCACCAGCGCAGTGCGGGGAAGCAAAGCAGCACGGAAGGCATGGACGACGGCCGCGGCGACATGCGGCGCATCCGACTCGACCAGGGCCAGGAGGGCGAAGGAGACGCGTCGATACCGCCGCTTTACATGCGCCCGCACCCACAGACGACGACGACGCCCGCTTCGCACGCGATGATGAACGTGGAAGATGAGGCGCCGGCGCTGCCGTTTTTACCGCCGCCAGCACCGACCACACCACCGAGAAGGAGGATCAGCAGCAGCAACAACAACAGCCAATACAGCACGAGCCACCGCCAGAAAAGCAGTTACCGAGTCGTGACCACTACTAGTGCCACCGGTGGCGCCAGCGTAAGCCCGCATGTGGCTTTTGAAAACCCGTCGGCATCTGGTAGCTCCGGCGGCAGTAGCGCGATCGCAGCAGCGCTTGGCAACGTTTCCTCCTCGGATGCGATGCTGAGCGACGTATTGGCGGTAGTAGGTGACAATAGCCGCAACACCGCGACGATGCTTTCGGACTCGACATGGGAGCGCGAGATCGCAGAGTTTGGACGCATCTTGGACGATATGCTGGCGCGCGTGACGTGCCGCGATTTGGTGAAGAAAACTGCCGAGTTTATGAAAGAACACCCGCAGCACTCGATACGATTCCAGATCAAAATCAAGCAGGTGAACTTATTATTATGATTATGTTGTGTATGCATGGATTCGTGCTCGGCAGCAGCAGCAACAACGGTAGAATTGTGTATGCATGTGTCTGTGAGTTTGTGTACATCTGTGCTCGTGCATGTTCTGTCGAGGTGCTGGTTTTCTGTTTATGATTCTTTGTAACACAAACGGTCATAAGCGAAGGCCGCCCTCACGTTCCTATTTATTTGATGTGTGTCTGTGTGTGTGTGCGTACATTTAAACAAAAAGCGAGCAGTACGATAAGAATCGATAGTTTTCCTTTGTTGTCTTCCGTTGTTGTTGTTGTGCCTTCTTGCCGCTGCTTGACTCTCAACCGAACTTACTAACATGTTTTCGGAACATCGATCTGATCGATGGGATTGTTGTGTTGCTGTGCTTGTTCTATTTAGCGAGCGTTTTGTGAATCTGCAAGACAATTCCAAGCGAAGCTGATGCTGTTTTACGTGCTGCACGAGTTTCTCAAGAGCTTTCAGGGAGAGGAGCTGCGAAACATCCAGCGCCAGTGGTTCCAGACTGTGGACGACATTCTCCATGCGTGTGTTCGAGACATGCGAAACATCGAAGACGGTCGGAAAAGAATATTCAAAGTATGTATCTTGATGTGCTTGCTGCTCTTGTTTGGAAGGATGTGTGTTTGGTAGCGGCTAACTTATAACCTTCTGTGATTGTGCTCATGTACAGACTCTGGCGCGATGGGAAGAACTCAAGCTCTACACCCAAAAGATCAAAGGCTGGAAAAGTCTCGTCATGGGGGAAGTCAAGCCTCGCCGAGGACCCGTTCGACTTCCTCGAAGCGAAGCAGAGCGACTTGCTGAAGTACCAGATCAACTGCAGCAGTTCCCACCTCCCCCATCATCACACCAAGTCCAAATCAATCGCTCCACGTACCCTTACCTCTTCGAGCGATGCGATTTTGTCACAAAGTACGAGCTGAAGCAGCATTGGCGATACACTGCGGTGGCATTTATCGACGTGTTGTCACAATGCCTGACGCTGAGTCGCGACGTATCTCTCACAGCGTCGATGTTCTTTCATCGAATCTTCGACCGAGGCATTTATGCGAAAGAACGGTTCAAGGTCGCAGCAGCGTGCATCTTCTTATCGGCAAAGGCGTCAAGTAAACGTATGAAGCTGCTTCGCATGGTACGCACGATGCACGAAATTCTGGAGACTCCTCTCATGGTTGGCGACGAAGAGATTTTGGATCTGGAGCGTATGCAGCTGCTGTACTACGAGATCGAAGTGCTACAAGGCATCAACTTCGACTTGACGACTGAAATGCCCTTCTACTTCTTACGTCGAACGTTGGAGCAAATGCCCGAGAAATGTGAGTGTTCGTGTGCTGATCGTGGTTGCATTTGGAAGGGAAGATGATCTGAAGATTGATGTGTTGTTTTTGTTGTTGTTGCAGTTCGCCGAGATGTGATGAACGATTCGCACACGGTCTTGGAAGATCTGTACGTTTGGATCTCTTTTTTAATTTGTGATGTAAGGTTCACGGGGGCTAATTAATTCTTTGTCTTCATGCTCAGGTTCTGGCTTCCAGTGTGTCTGTCCATTTCTCCCCACTTCCTGGCTGAGGCTGCTGCGTACATTGCTTGCCGCAACAATGACCGGATTTTCAGCTTCAAATGGTGCATTGAAGACTCGAAAGGAGCGGTTCTTACTGAGCGTTTAGCAAGTAAGTTCATTCCCCAGTATTTTCATGGCGTGAAGTGGTGATAACGTACTGACGGTTTGTTATGTTGCGATGCCATCGTTTTGCAATGCAGAGGAGGTGTTGAAAGAGTACCGTGCTTTGATGGAGTGGAAAAAAGGACAGCGGATCAATTTCGAGATCCTGTTGAGCACATCTGGCTCGGCAGGCGGAAACGGACCATGGACTGCAAAGGAAGTTTTCCAACCCCAACAAGGTGGGCTTCGAATTGACTCGTCTTTGATCCAAGTGGAGTCGGAGTTTACGAAGAAAGGAGTGAACGAATCAAAGGAGATCATTGTCACGAATATTGGGGGTGGGAGAAACAACGCTGGGCGAGGAAATTATGACTCGAGACCATCATACTCCCGTGGATCCAACCAGCGAGGGAGAGATAATGAAGGGAAGGGAGGTGCCGTGAAGGAGGAGAACCGTAACAGCAGATACGATGATCGCAATCGCGACCGCAACTGGTCACGGAATGGTAAGAGTCTGAGTGGGCGAGATGATCGATCTGGAAGCTCGAGAAACGACAGCGGAGCGCAACGAGGCAGAGGTCGTGATGAGCGCGACCGGCGCCGAGATAGATCGCCTCGCAGAACCGACAGTCAACATCGAAACCGAAATCGCGACCATGACAAAGAACGAGAACAGGACCGCCCTCATCGCAGCTACAGCTCCAGTCCGCGCACTTCCAGCTCGTCAAATTCGAGGAAGCGAAAAAGAAATGAAAGAGGAGGTCGAAGCCAGAGTCGAAGTCCAAGCCGCAGCCACAGTCACAGCCGAGATCGAACCTCCAGCTACTATTCACGCGACGATCAGAAAAGCTCGAGCTTCTCTCGAGACCGAAACGACCACAAGAATGATCGGAAGCCAAGCAGTCGTCCGGATGTGAAGCCGAAAATCAAGCAGGAACCGCATGCGAAATAACTGTGTGACCACGAACGACATCCTGTGAACCAAGTATTTGGTAGGAAGAAACACGTCTTAAGGTGCTTTAGTTCAAACTTTACTCTTCTAACTTGTGCGGATTCTGTTAAAATCTTGTTCCTTGTGTTTTAGGGCGTTGGTCAGCGATGCGACGCTGTGCGAAGGCGTCTTCTTGGCGATGGACCGGTTAATTGAAGGCAATCCAGTGACCAAAATACCGTCTGACTCCAAGAGTTGTCCTCTAGAAGGTAAAACCACACTCCGAGCAAACAAGTTGGTGTGATTTGCTACCAGACTGCATTTGCAGTTGGTGATATGCTCAGTTAGCAAATGATGCCTGTGTTTTGGGTTTGCCTTATGCATGTACTGCGTGTTATCTGAATTCCGTATATACTGTATGGTGATGGAGATTTGTTATAGTTTGTGTTCTTTGGTGCGATTGCATCGCGTTTCGTGCTGTTACTTGAACATTTCTTCTTCGGTAGTAAACTAATGGATTTTCTCTTTCTTGTCTTTTGAAGGAATCTCTGTGCGATCAGTATCGTTTGCTCACCGTGATGCATCGAGTCCGCTCCGACCACCTTTCAAGATTCATCGAGGCAACTCTGAGACTGAGACTGAAACCAAAGGTAAGAAACGCACTTTTGCTTCACTTGCCGCTGACGATGATTGAGATGCTAACATCTGTGGTGTCGACGTTTAACCTGCAACTATGCTGTGCTGTAGTCGCATAAATGAAAACTGTAGCAACCGATGAGTGAAAGTGTCTAATATACAACAAGAAATGGTAAATTGCTGCGGGGACAGTTAGGGAAGGCTTCAATTCCCAGTCTGCGAGTTTCCAGCCGGACACTGCCGTGATGCATTGCGTCGATTGCGGATGAACATGAAGAGAAATGAGTACGACAAATCCACGATGTGAGGGCGGACCAGAATGAAGATATTTCGAGCTGCGCATGTCTTTCTCCAACACCCTCCCAACTTCAAGATGAGAGGAGCACGGCCTTCGAGCGTGTTTCTGATGTTGGTGAAACTTCGAGATGGACGTAAAACATACCTTCGAGCGTGATGATTGGGTACCAATATCAACTATCAACTGGCACGAGCGCGCGGCACCACAGCAATGCCGTGTACACGATCACCGGTGACTTCACGTACCAGTATTCACGGACATGAACGTGGACGCGCGCAAGTGCTCGGTCAAGATCACGTTGAACCCGTACCTGGACAACTCGAAATCGGGCATGAACGACATCCAGATGAGCGAGTTCTCGTGGCGCGTGTACGTGGGATGCGAGCAAGAACAACAAGAACGTCTACTCGGCTGTGTGCGTACTCGACAAGATCAACTGGAGAAGAATCTATCAATTCTGGATGTCACCCACGGGATCCACAGTCACAGTGACTCACAGGGTTTACTCTTGACGTGCGTCCTCTCCAAACCAAGCGCAAGATCAATGCCAGCAGCGGTACACGATGTTTGATGAAACTACGACGCAGGTACTGTACTCACGCTAGAAAACTCAGCGGAGACCACAACTCCAATCAGAATGTAACATATTAAGTTAGCCATAATCAATATTTACACCGCATTGGCCAATACGCTCCCGTTGCGACTTTGCGTGATTACTCCTCGATGGTACCATGCGCATAAAGCGGTCCAGCAAGCGAGCAGAGAGGTGCGTCGCTTTGTCACGATATCACTACTGTGCACTGCACCAATACACCGTTGCGCATGAATGAAGCCATGTACGCATGGGCATGTGAACCCATGTAGCTTATGGGTCCAGTACGCCTGTCGTCCAGCAAGCGCTGATCGTCCGCCACCAAGCCAATCCTGCCATCTCCACCGCTGTCGGCTCGGATGACCGACGGTCCATCACCCTTCCCCTTCCATCCTGAAAAAAAGGCGGGAACTGACTTTTAGCTTCTTGCCTCTGATTGGCGGAACCTTTGCGCGCCAATCGATCTGATTGGCCAAAAGGGTTTCGCGCCATTTTTCTCAAATCACTTTTTGCTTTTTGGCGGGGATTTAAAAGGGGCGCCTTTTTTTCTCGTGGTGGAGTATTTCGCATTGCAGACCCACGCGCGCTTCCGCAGCAAGCAGCAGCAGCAGGACACACGTGACACCTCGAAGGCGGACCGACCCGCGCGCTTTGTCTTCTAATCGACGGCAGCTGTGGCGGCTCAGCAGACGCATTTGCGCACCCAGCAGCAGCGACACGACGAGCGCAATTTGCTTGCAAGCAGCACGTAGCACATAACTTATAAGAGTGACAGGAGACCAGACACGGTGCTTAGCAGCCAGTAGCCCGTCCTCAATCCGATACCAACCCACGCGACACAGCGGCGACGTACACTAATCACCATGAGTGAAACCCGAGGAAGATCCGCGAAGCGCGCATTAGTGCCAGAACGAACGGCTTCTCCACACACAGCAACGCGAGCCACACCGCGACGAACGCGACGACGCATTGGCTCCGGCGAAGAAGCGATTATAGAGAACAATGTAGCAGTCGGCAGTACATTGGAGCCAGAGAGCGAAGAAGATACTCAGAAAGGCAGCAGCAATGAAGAAAGAAAGAGCGAATTAGAGACCCAGAGCAGCAGCAGCGCGTCGACGCCATTGTGCATGACTGGCTTTGAAGCAGGGGCGAGAACTCCCGAGGCGGATGCGGACGCGTTCAGTGTGATCTCTGGAGACGCATCTCCACAAGGCAGTGTCTTTGACTTTCTCAGCTTCGGTCACGCAGGTGCGTTTTGCTTTCGTGGCGTTTGCTCATTGTAGTGGAGAGGAGATGAACGCTCCTTGAGTTGACTGCACTTATTCCGTTAACTAATGCTTGTTGTGAATATGCATAGATCCTGCACCATTCAGTTTATTTACGCCATCCCCCGGATTCTCCAAGATGACCATGGCATCATCGCCCCCAACGCGCCGCATTGCAAGCGCGCTGTCGTCCCCATCTCGATTCTTCCGATCTCCATTCAATGTGACTGGTGCCAAGAAGAAGCAGGCGAGAAAGAATGTGCAGCGCCGTCATTCTTTAGCAGAGAACGAGGAGAAGCAGGAGCTTGAGGCGAGAGTATCAGTATCATCATCACGTGGAAGCATGAGCGAGGCGGGAGCAATCGGAGACGGCGTGCAGATTAAGGAAGAAATTATCGAACTTGACGATGATGACGATGACGCAGATTTCAGACTGCGAACGCCAGCGCGGAAAAGCAAGAGTGCATTGGTGAAAGAGGAGATCCCGCAGATGATGGACATGATGAGCCTGACGTGTTCCGAGAGTCTGCTTTCGCCGTGGCCGAGATCAACGCTGTTTGCCAGCACGCCGTCCCCTCCTTCCCGAGTTCAGATGCTGTCCAGGCGGTTGAAAGAGGACTTTGACCGAGAGCGTGGCGCGGGAGACGATGATGATGCCAGCGACGCAGAGAGTTCCATTGACACAGACGACCTGTACAGGAGTGCTCCAAGTGGGTTGACGGGGGCGAGTGGTGAACAGGATTCGTTCTTCTCGTTCGCGAATTCGCTCTCGCCGTTGGTGCACCCGGAAGAATTCGAGTCCAGTTTTCTCTCAGTGCGACTCTCACCACTGGTGTCGATGGAATCATATGAGCTACCGCGACTGTACGTGATCATTCAGCTCTGATGTTTGTTCCGATTCGCAAGGTCTAACACTTTTGTTTGATTGCTGCTATTGTGTGGAACAGGATTCCTCCATTTCCAATGCCAAAGCTAGATGATGAAGGATCAGCGGAAGTGATTGGGAAGATGAGAAAAACGTCGTTCAGTTCTTCTGGACGATCTCCATCCTCCACAACCCTGACTCCGAAGACACCGATGTTTCGAAGAGCGTCGATTTCGAGCTATTCTTCAGGATCTTCTCGGTCTTCGGGGTCTGCGTCTTCGTCGATTCTCAGCGAATCTTTCCCAAACATCCAGGCATCGACGAGCGCGACACCTGGGAAGGACGAGCGGTCGAAGATCGGGACTCACAGTATCATGAAGATGAAGCTCCATGTTCCGTTGGAGCCCTCGACGCTCTCGCACTCCAAGCGCGAAATCGAAGCGATCAACAACAGCCTGTAAGTATCCCACGGTGCTTGCATTGCTAAAGAGACACGTTAGTAGGTGAAATTGTATGCTCACGGACATCTGACTGTTCTTTGTTTCTTTTACAGGAGAAAGAAAAATCGCAAGCGAAAGCTGGACGAGAAGCGAAGCCTTTTCAATGAAGAGATTGCTCCAGTCCAGCGGAAATTATTGCAGACACCACTCAAATTGTCTCCGTCTCGATCTCCACATCATCCCTGGAATGGACGAATCCCGCGACAAGAGATTGCTTCTCGCCAAGCGATGGCTTTGGCTACCACTCCGCGAAAGACAGAGCAAAGTGCCTCGTATTCTGTCTTGTCGACCCAGTCAAGCTCGACGCCGTCGTCATCGCGGCAGTCACTGAATACGTCAACACCAGTTTCGTCATCCCTCGTGATGACGCCGTCGTCAAACTGGAAGCAATCGAAATCAGTTCCACCGTCAGGCTTGTCCTCAGTAGCAACAGTAGGCTCTGGATCTACCCCGCTGGCGTCATCTCTCGGATCGGTCACGTCAAGGCTGAAAAGGACCCCGCTGCGTCACTCTGCGAGCATTTCGTCAGCGTTACCGGTCACTTTCGGAACACCCAGTGGAATCAAGCAACTGCTTCCAGAGACTCCAATAAAACCTTCTGGACACTCTGGAATAAAAACATCACACGCGCCAGGAAGCGCGATCTCTCCCATGGACGAAACTGGAATGACGACTCCAGTCCCAATGAGTCGAGCAACCAGCGCTCACGATGGCGGCGCGTTGGCAACGCCCGTGATGCCGAAGAAAGCGCCATGCAACTGCAAAAAATCCAAGTGTCTGAAGCTGTACGTTGTCGTGTTATATTGATGATTCTGCTTGGTTCTCATTTGATTTTGACAAGTGTGTGTGTGTCCATGAAATTCAAACAGATACTGCGAGTGTTTCGCGAGCGGCGGATACTGCGATGAAAACTGCAATTGCCAGGGCTGCGCCAACACTCCTGCCACGGAAGTGATTCGCCAGCAAGCTATTGCAGCTCGCTTGGAGAAGAATCCGAATGCTTTCAAACCAAAGATCGAGTCAACAACAGTGGCTTCTGCTGGACCAGGTATGCTGACACCGGGCGGAGCACGTGTGCTGTCTGGAACCCCAAACGTTGGAGCAAACGCGTTTACGACTCCAATCGGCTCCGGCAAGCTCGGCTTTGGTCAGCGCAGCACGGGTGCTGATCTGAAGAAAATGCACAAGCACGGCTGCCACTGCAAGAAGTCGGCGTGTCAGAAGAAATACTGCGAGTGTTTCCAAGCCGGAGTCCCATGTGGCGACAACTGTCGATGTATTGTAAGTGTTTATTGTTTTTATTGATAGCATTTTATTTGGGATTTATGTACGTACAAAAGCTAACTCTGTTGTATTCATTGTTTGACCATCTACAGGATTGCAAAAACCAAGCTCCCTGCGCCAGTCACACCTCCAGTGGTGCCTTGTCTGCGAATGCGACTCCCTCACGTCTGCTCAATGATGTGGAGGACTCGTTTGTGTCTCCAGTGCTGCATAATGTACGCCACCGTCTCCGCATCGACAGGGAGACCTGGACAAAGAACTTCTCGTCTCCGTTTGAGGTCTCGCCCCGTCGAGAACGCGAGCGCAACGAACGATTCCGGTCTCAGCTGCGAGCGAACACCACCGTGCACGCTGTCAATACTCCAGGTAGACAGCTCAGCGCGAGCAAGCCGAGCGGATTGAGATTCCGACTGAAGCCTCCAGTGTCCACTCCAGATGCTGCATCGGCTTCGTTCATGACACCAACCATGAGCGGTCCGAAACGCCAGAAGCTGTCGTCGGTCTCCCCAATGTCCGAAAACACCCCACAAGTGGCATCTGCTGTCGCGAGAGACGGAGGAAGTGGGAAATCCCCGTCCTCGCAGGCAAAATCGGCGATGAGTTCGGTCGAGAAGCTTCAGCAGCGACAGCAGCAGCTTGTGGGTCGGTTGACACCGTCGTCGGCATCCAGAACCCAACAAAACCGCGTGTTTCTGTATCCGCTCTTTGGAGACGAGCTGCCGCCAGTGAAAAGCGTCGTGAGTGCCAAGATCTTCCACTTCCTGACCAACGCGGACGTTTACAACGCGAGTCTTGTGAGCAAGTTGTGGAGCCAGGTGGCGCTCGGAGACGCGGTCTGGGACCACGCAAACTTCCTCAAGGTCACGCCAGTCCCAGGTGGTGAAGCGGAGACCGAGGATTGGGAAATCAGCCAACAACCACTGCTGCTGCTGCAGGAGCAAGTGTGAAGGAGGAGAGAGCTCTTGGAAGCAAAGCTTGAGCCTTGTGCTCGTTGAAAACATTATTAGTTAGGATCAAATAGGTACAGTAGTTAGTTTACCAAGTGCGTACGTAGGAATGGCTGTGTAGCATCTTTAACGAATGCGGGGGTCCATTTCATCCGCCTTCCGCCAAATCGTGGTTGTGTGGAAGCGTCGAAAGACACTCGGGAGCTTCGTTCCCTACCGACGTAGCACCATTGATTGGGTCTTTGGCCCTTCGTAGGTACTCGGGGTGACCCTCGCCTCGGATCGCGCTCGTCGCCACCTTCCAGATGTTCGACGCAGTGTTCGTATCTTGGTTCCACAGCCTGGAGTAAATCGTACACCTGACCAGCCCGTGTCGCAAGATGCTGCCGCTCCTGTACGGTCTTGGGTTCTTGCAGACTCGGAACGTCGTACACTCGCCCAGTTCGCACGCGCTGCACCTGTAGCTGGTGCAGAATTCATCGACCAGGCACACGTCGTAGCCCGCCTTCCGAAACATCGTCCTGAAGCCCTTGTCCTTGACGGGCTCCGTGAACCTGCGGTGCTGCCTCTGGTCCCAATCCCCTATCGCGACTATCGTGTCTGCTTCGCTTCCGAACAGCTTCCGAACCGCTTCAGGAGACGAGTTCCTGTTATCTGGTGACGCATGCGGCCGCCCAGCTTCAGCTTCCGGAAGATGTACTGGTTATACACGAAGCTCAGACGCCTGTTCACCTCGCTTTTTTTTCTCAGCATAGGCTTTGAAGCGCTCGAAGTCGGTCGTCTTCCTGTTGTAGGCGTTCAACTCCGCCTCCCATTCGACGACGCGCTTGCCGTCGACCACCTCCTGCTTGCGTTCCTGTACCTAGTCTCGGTACTTCTTCGCATTCGTCTCTTTGCGGTGTGTGTCCTGTGTGTATCGGGACCTTGTCTGTTGCTTGGTGTCGCCGTCGACGCAGTACAACAGGTTGCTCATGTTGGGGTCGATCGCGATGGTCATCTTGTCCTTCAGGGGTTTGTAGTCGGCGACCTGATCGATGTACGTCTCGCTACTTCCTTTCTTCGCTTGGATCACCCGCTTGCCGAGAAGGTCCTCTCGCTTCAGGAGGATGCTGCAGCCAACGCCGTTCATCTTAATCCGGTGGTCGAACGCGTACCCATGCGCGTGGAAGCACTTCATGTTGGTCTTGAAGAAGAAGCCCCAGGTGATGTCGTGGCGCTTGACAAGGTTGCCCTTCGTCGTGTAGTCGCTTTGCTACCCTGTTCTTCCGTGAAGCAGAGGTTGACGAGCGACATCGTGTCTATGCGGACGTGTTTGGGCACGACGTTGT
>JALBZB010000588.1:0-22801 GCA_038050625.1 Pythium sp. MPC-2022a | reverse complement strand
CGATCGTTCGACGCGACAGTGGATGGGACTGGCATCTACCAGCTCCAAGTTCCGTCGCTCGACCTTCAAGAAGGGTTGTCACTCATTACATTAGGTCCGTGCACGATGGCTATCGCTGCAGACACCATTAAAACCAAGGGGGTCTGTATCATGACATTAATGAACAGGGGGGACATCATCGTGCACGCTTCCAAGTTGCGAGCGAAAAGCATCTTCTCGACTGTCTCCTATCGTGGACGTGTCAGCTTCGTCGGCGATGGAGAAGTCAAGAAGCAAGCGATGATGATAGGCGTCAACGGCGAGGTCAACGCGAGCGGCATCGTTTCCGAGAAGTCAGACGCTTTCATCATATGGTCAGGTCATGCAGTCGTATCGGCACTCAAGGAGCTGGACGCTACCGCTCTCTTCTTTGGAACTGTCGAGTACACAAATGCGAAGCCAGAAGAAATCACTGAGAGTAGTTGGCTATGGTGGAGGAAGAACAAGACACCAAGTAAGATCGTGATGCCAGCAGCGACACCAGCTGAGTCCAACAAGACTGCCACCAAGCCTTACGAGTTCCGTGACCCTCCTCTGCGTCAACCCGTGCCGATTCACCATCGCGTGAAAGCGTCCAAACGAGGCGAACCAGAGTTGGTGAAGCCGGATGCGACTTCGTGGACGTCTCGCTACTCCAAGCTGGGACTCCTGACAGGAGTTGTCGCGGTCGGAGCGATCGTCGTCATCGTCTCGAGACGAAAGGGTGCCCAGCAGATATAACAACCCTCTAGAAAGCATGAGCTTGATCGAAGGAACTGGTGGCAACCCTGTTTTGCCAACGAGCAGAACTCGCCAGGACAACCGAGATGTGAATCGTTCAGAACTCATGATCGCGTTCGCCATTTATCATCCAGATAATGAAAGTCACTTCGCATTCGTTCGGTCACTAAAATTGCAAGATCGCGCGGAGGCTGCTGTTCAACAGGAACCGCGCGCATAGCATGTGGAACACGTGAGAGAGCTTGACAAAGCATGATCTACAGTCCTGAAGCACGCCTTTTCTCTGCGTCACATCCTAAGGATGTTCCTGAGTCCTGCCCGGCTGTTACTCTCCTGCGACAGGCGAGATACACTTCCGAGTTTCAGTTAATACCATGCATCCAGTAGACACTGTGCACCCATTTGGTTTACCTACAGGTATGAATAAGCATAGGTTCAGCCAAAGTGCGACTCTACACCATCTCCCAGGAATGATGGTGCAACTCAGAAGGATACTCACCAACAGATCCATTGAGCCTCCTCTCTCCCTCCCCTTCACGGGCTCAATGATTTCTTTACAGCTAGTTCATTCGCAGATCCTCATCCAACCTCGCAAGTCGTTTGCAACTTCAAGACCCCGCTCCAAGCCTTCAAGTTGACCGTAAAATGGGGTCGTCCCACGTCACCTCCGGTGAAGCCTCTCCTCTATCAGAAGGAGAACATGACCAACTACTCACCCTTCAGTATTTGCAGCACCAAGAGGGTCTGTTTCACAGTGTGGACCATTTCCAGCGAAAGAAAAATCGAGATCCTCTACTTGAACCTCCCAGGTGTCGTGTTTATCGACCACGATGCGACGCTGGACTCGCCTTCTACATCAAATCTACCTCCGATCAATGATGATCCTGAATCTGAAGCAAGCATTGAAGGGGAAGTTCAAGCTGTTGAGCGCAGAGGCGTTGCGAAGGTCGTGGTCACCAGTGATTCAATTGAGATGCTTGAAGGTATGGAGATGGTCCCCTGGACGACGACGGTGGCATTGAGCAAGGCTTCCAGTTTCGCGTGAAGAACGAAGATGTAGAGCTGAAGGGCTCGATCCTGACCCAGGTGCTTGTGAGTGACAAAAACACGCTGCGGGAGTTCTACGGTAGCACTGCAGAGTATGTGCTAGGCGACGCCGTTCTTGTTCGAGATGACCCCACAGCGGCCGCCAAGGTATCAGTGTTCAACTCTGCGAGTCTGTACCTGTCGTCGAAGGAAGAGTTTCCGTTGCGATCGTTCGATGCGATAGTGGATGGGACTGGAAGACGCCAACTCCTAGCTCCAAGCATCAACATTCAGAACATGCTAGGGTTCATTGCCTGGGGTCCCAACATCATGGCGCTCTTGTGCCTCACGATCTCGGCCAGTGGTATTACCTCCACGGTCATAAAGGATGGAGGTGTCGGCGTGTACACTGAGACCCTGAAGGTGGACGACATATTCTCTGTGGTCGGGCTCTCCGGAGCCATCAACTTTACTGGCAACGGAGCCGTCCTGCGTCAGGCGACTGGGGTCGGAACCAATGGCGTGGTTAATACGGGCCGCACCGTGTCAGGAACAACAACCGCGTGCTTTGGCTGGTCAGGTCGCGCACTGGTCCAAGCTGTCCACGAGCTGGATGTCAAGAGCCTCTTCAACGGAACTGTGGAGTACGCGAACGCTAAACCAGTAGCCATCACTGAGAGCAGTTGGCTCTGGCGGCGGAAGAACAAGATCCCGAGCGAGATCGTGAAGCCTGCGACCAATCTCGCGGCCAAGCCGTACGAGTTCTGTGACCCGCCGCCGCGCCAGCTAATGCCAGATCACTATTTCGTGAACACAGGCAAGTTTACGCGGACAAAGGCAAAGGCCCAGTGTTGATAAGGGCAGAGGAGTACTCCTGGACGTCTCGATACTCTATTGAGTTGGAAGTTGCCGCCGCAGTCGGTGCTATCGCGTTGGTTGTCACGAGACGACGGAGCGCTCGACTTGCGCAACAAATGCTGACGAAATAGGTACTGTAGGTTGTCTTTGAGTTGTTAAGACGATAGAATGCAATGGAAGCTCCACGAAAATGCACAACATTAGATATCTTTCAAGGATGGACCATTAAATTGGCAAGTTAACCCATTAGTATAAAATGATGGGTGCGCTGATACCTCAACAAGACGCCGGGAGGGTCGTAAAGCCTGCCGTCGTACCAGTCAAGCTCTTGACCAAACCTTACGGATTTCGAGACCCGCCTCTGCGTCAACCGATGGTCGTTCACTACTACGTGAGGAAAGACGCGGAGTCAGAACTGGTGAACGCGGATGAGTACTCGTGGACCTCCCGGCATTCTTTCAAGCTGAAGGTCGCAGTGGGAGTTGCCGCAGCTGGTGCTCTCACAGTGCTTGCCAGGAGACGACGACGCACTCGTTTTAATCAACAAATGCTGAAGACTTGATCTGTGAAGATATGGACGCAGGAAAGCTTCGTAGTGATCAAGAAACGATTAACATTAGAGAGACCATCTCTGCGAAGTGGCGCTTGAAGCCTTCCTAAGGCTGACTGACCAGCTGTGATACATGTCGTCATGCCAAAGAATACCACAATACTTGGTAGCAAATACTTACCATGGGATACTCTTTGGATCTCTTTTATGTTGAAGTCAAGCTACCGAACACCATCGACCACGACCTCTGTTACAGTAGCAGCATAAAGGAATTCAGTATTGAAAGTAGGATACCCAACGCATATGAAACACCTTCATTAAAAAGTTGTCAACCTGACAATTCGGATGCGAGGGTTTGAATTGAGAGCAAGCGCCATCCAGAGTATGATATGGTCAGCGATCATTCCCCAGCAACGGCGAATTCGAATATAGTCTTGAGGTTAACTATGTGTTTTAGCAGTTTCTGGTTGTTTCAAGTACACGCAAAACCGGACTGTATACAGACAAACACAGTCAACGGCTGGCATGGAGGATGTGACGACCGAGTTTTGAGTTCACCGCCGCCGCTCACGACTCCAGCAACTGCAGAACAGCCCGCTTTTTCAACTTGACCCGAGTGCACGCAAGGAGCCAGGCTGACTTCTGCCTGATTCATCGGCTATAAAGGAAAGATGTTGGGGGTTCTTGTGGTCACACACTGTACACGAGGTGGAACATACCTCCAACGCTGGTGCCATCGAGTCTCTCGTATCGAATCTTCAACCACAACTCACCTTCAATTGTACCGGTAAGAACCGAGTCAGCTAACAAGATAACCGATAAGAGAAACCGGTATTTTCCCGACTCGACTATGTTGTCGTTGTAAGCAATTCAAAGAGGTATACTTAAATATACCAAGGTATTATCATTTTTACTATAAATACGAAAATATTAGTAAAATGTAAATAAAGAGACATTGATTCATTATAAAAAGGTTTATTTTTTCTCGCTATGGGGATCTTGGCAGAAAGCGCAAGCGCCAGCACCACATTTCCATTGAAGTAAAGAGCGACCAACGCCCCAGAAGTTGGACGTCGCGCGCCTCTCTCGCTCACTCTCTGTGTAGACGCATATTGCCCCTGTGCGCACACGCCTCACCCTTCCATGTCTCGCTCTCCATCACACCCTCCGCCGCTGCCAGTGCCCGGCGTGGTGGTCGTCCCGGTGTCCGCGCCGTCGTCGCTGCAGTCGTCGCTGCGCGCGCACGTGGCGATCTACATGGGCATGAGCGCGCAGGAGCTAGCGCTCGTGGTCAAGAGCGTACTGGAGCTACCGACAGACGCCGAGTGCACGGGTTTCCTCGTGGTCGACCGCCAGCGTCAGCTGACAGCCCACAACAGCAGGAAGAAGCATCATCAGCGCCAGAGCCACAAACAGTCGCAGGCTCGCAACAGTCACCAGTACCAGCGGATCGTTCCGCTCTCGCTCGCGTGCATCGCACCGGAGTTACTGACGACGGTATGTAGCTATGGTATGATATGCATAGCTGTGTATGAGTTGCTGTACTAATATTGGTATGAAATGATAGCAGCAAAGTGGGTATGTGACGGCGCTGATCGCGTATCTGGACGTGTCGTCGAAGGAGATCGCGATCGAGCACAGCGTCACGGAGAGCGCTTCGTCTGCGCCGAACGGTCGTCTCCATGCAGCCGATGAGTTCAATGAAGCAAAGCCAAAGGCTCCTACTCCTGCTGCGAATGCGAATGAGAAGGACGAACGCGCAACGGAGCGCATTACGCGCTTCATCTCCGCCGTGTGCGAGGACAAGGCGCTCTCCAAGTTTGAAGCCGCGGTGCTCGCGGAGGTCTGCGAGCAGCAGCCTGCGCAAGTACTGAGTGTGATGCGCAGTGGCAAGACGATCGCGCAGAAGAAACAGTACTTGTTGAATTTGGCGCACTTTGGTCACGGAGGAGGCGAAAATGGTGGCGATGATGGGTCAGTTGTGGGTACCAGCGGGCTCAAGCAGAACGGATTCTCGACAGGTGCAGCAGGTCAGCTAACGTCGCGTCAACTGTATTTGTCTTCGGCGGCGTCCTCGTCGTTGAACGCGCAGGCCGAAGTGGTGTACAAGAAGCTCGTTGACATTGCGCGCAACGTGTTTTCCCCTCAGGTGCAGACCGAGATTCTTGATGCCGCGTCATCGTATCGAGAGAAACAGACGCATGCAAAGGGTCAGTCGGATGCTGGGTTCAGCCAAAAGATGGAGCTGCTTGGCATCGTCGAGCGGCTGCTGAGCAAGCATGCGCTTCCGGAAGAGCAGGCGGCGTACCTCCTTCGCCTGGTGTTGGCTGAGAACAGACTGCTGCTCAGCGCGCTCCAGTCGTACAAGCTAGACTACAATTTAGCTGATCTCGAGAAAGCTGTCAAGCAGATTGCGGCGCTGGGACCAGCAGCACCTTCGTCATCATCGGCGAAGAATGGTCAGGCAGCCGCTAATAGTGGTACTACCAGCAAGAGCCCAAAGAAGCACTCGAGTCCTCGCAAGACCAAGACGACCCCGAGAGCCCCACAGGCGCTGAAAGGGTTTGTTGCGCGTCCCATCGACATTTTGCACTCGATGCACCAGAAACAGATGATCACGAGCCTCGAGTACGACATCCTTGGCGCGCTCGTCAAGCAGCACGACCCACAGGTGCTCGCTGCAATCGATGAGTTTCAGAGGACGCGTGACCAAGCGACGTTGCGAGACACGCTGGTTTTCATCGTTGAAGAGATTACGATGGAGCTCGGTGATGAAGAGAAAGCGCACTTTGTGCGCAGCTTGAGCATCGAGCACCTCCACACAGTCGATGTGTCGAACGTGGATTGGCAGGGACAACTCTACCGCTACCTGAACTACTGGGCGGAGCAAATGGTGCTGAATCCCGAACACGTCATGGTTCTGGAAAAACTGATTGCTGAGAAGCACAACTTGTTGCAGAGCGCGTACGAGGTGTTTGCAACGGACGAGGATGAGAACGAGCTACTCGACACGCTCCAGCGGATCGCAAAGTTGCAACTCCAGGCTGAGGAAGGTGCGGCTTTGCAGCTGTTCAGTCAGGTGGTGAACGCGCACTGCGACGTCCTGCGCGAGAACGAGAAAGCGCTCGTGAAGCAGCTCTTTGTGCGAAGAAACGAGCTTGTCCGCGCTGCGTGGGAAGTTTTTGAAGTGGAGAAGAATGTCCACGATCTGGGCGACACGCTGCTGCGGATTGCTCGTTTCACGAGTCGCAATGACTCGAAGCTGAGAATCGTCGAGGTCGTCGGCGAGATGATGCGACGGAAGTTGATCCGATCCCACGAGGCAGACGGACTGATCCGTCTCTATGAAGAGAAGAACGAAGCGATGCTCGCGGCAAACGAAGCATTCGAGTCGGACGGAGATATCAAAGAGCTGGTCGAGACCCTCCTGCTGGTTGTCAAGCACGCAAACTTTGGTGAACCGCCTATTTGCTCCCCGCGTCACAGCGCAATCAACCACACCATCTCAAGAACGATGCCCCCTTCACCGACGTTGTCGCTCGGTCACTTCGAGCCTGGAACGGAGGAGTTCGTGGCTGCGAGACTGATTGAGGCTCTAGCGAGCAGGGGGCGTCTCTCCGACTGGCAGAGGGAGCTGCTGCTGACGCTGCTAGCGCAGAATGATGACCGTTTGCTGGCATCGATCGATGTGTACAACGAGGATCATAATGCACGCGAGCTCGTAGACACACTCTGGCGGCTGTGCGACTTGCTGGTGTGGGAAGAGAACAAGCGCAGCATCGTTCGGGAATGGGTCGTGCCATTAGAGAAGGAGGGAGTGGTCGCTCCAGGAGTGCTGCAGCATCTGATTGAAGCGCGAGACGACCGCATCATGGCCGCTTTTGTTGTGTACTTGGGCGACAGCAATGATGAAGAGTTCGTGGATACGCTCCAGCGGATTGCGCACATCGCTTTGATCGGACCGCCTTCAGCACCGAAAAGCAAGGGGGCGAATGTCCCAGAGGATGATGCTGACCTCGAGTTTGACGTTGACGAAGCCGAGGGTGTCTTGGCTTCGCTGGTGGAGAATGGATTGATCTCAGCGGAAGATTCTGCTGGCATCCAGTCACTCTTCACGGCGTACAACGCGCAAGTGTTTGCAGCGTTCGATGTGTTTCACGTGACCGACGACAGCGACGACCTGGCAGACACGCTGAAGCGAGTCTTAGCTCGCCAAAGTGCTGCCGGCTCTTCGGTGTCACTGAGCCCTAGCAAATCCAAGATCGCGCGCATGGAGAAGCAGCTTTTGCACTTTGCAAGTGAGCTGGGGCTGGCGCCAGATGAGCTCGCGGCGCTAAAGCGATCGATCGCGAGACAAGACCAGATCCTGGAAGCTGCAGTGGAAGTCTACGAGATGGAGAAAGATGAGGTATGCAGAGTGTGAACTTTTTGTTTCTGAGTTATTGTTGGGTGATGTCTAACGCAGCGGCTTGGTTTGATTTTTTGTTGTTGTGTAGGAGGACCTGAAGGATACGCTGAAGCGTGTCGCGCACCACATCATTGCGGTGGGGAAGTGAAGCATGGAGCTAGGGAGTTGACTCGATGAGAACGACTGACACAACGATGAAATGCAGAATCGTGTGAACAACTTTAGTATCCCTCACAACTTGGTCGAACTGGCGGTTACGGTACTCAATATCCATTATTCACTTGTGCCACCAAGCGAAGTCATACTTTGCTGATCTAACATTTCTTGTACGTGAGAAAGAACTCGATGCCCCTGTCGACCGTGATATCTGTGGTGTCGATTTCGATGCTCGGGTTTTCGCCCTTCAAGGTTGGCTTCGACGCGATGATCGCGGTGTTGATGCGCAGAATCGTCGAGGGCTTGCAGGGCGACCACGCGATCGCAGTGGCGGTCAAGCTGTTGGAGATGAACACGTCCTCGTCCGTGTTCGTGCTCCACCTCTTCTTGTACGACGGCCCCGCGCTGCCGGCAAAGAAGTACGAGGCGGAAAACTCCAAGTATGCGCTGGGGGTGTCGGGCACGTACGCATATCCACGGTAGTCAGCCTTGAAGATGCCAATGGTGATCCCAGGAAGCAGGTCGACCGGCACTGAGAGGTCACACGTCTTGCGGTCGCGCGTCAGGCTTTTACTCGTCGTTGCCGAGTATTCTGAGAACATGAGCGAAACGCTTTGCGCATCAGACGCCGGTACGATCTGGATCGACGCATTTGGGCAGCCAGAGCCAAAGTACGTGGGCTTGCCGAACTTGAACACCGGGTTGACTGCGTCGGTACTGAACGACATCCAAGACACTGTAAGTACAGCGAGAGTGGCGAAGGCTTTCATGGAGCTGACCATTGTTGATCTGTCGTTGCTTCTGGCAGGTTCGAGGAGTTGGGAGGAGGGGGAGGGGGGATGCAAACGGATGGACGACGAAGAGGTAGGTACAAGACCGACGCGGCGGGTCTTGTTGGATTTAGAAATGAGGAGAGAGGTCAGCAAGTATCAGCTCGGGAGTAACTTCTTCTCCATCTGTCAGTCAACGGAGTTGCTCCAGTTCAGCTGCCGTTGCAGATATCCGGACCAGAAGAACTCGTTGCTGCTTGGAGAACGATCGCACATTTCATGTTGCCCGCGCCTGCGTGGAATGTTCGCAAGCCATCATCTATAAATATGGAGATCGTCCGATTATCATGTACGATATTCAGACACATTTCGATGCTGGGATCAACTTGGAGTGATGAAGTTTTGGCCACTTGGCGAGTGCGATCTTGGTGACCTGAAGATGGAGAATTCCGCAAGTATGGTGCAAAATCGCTGTTTTCCTGAGATGAGCCTCATGATGACCTAGGACTTAAAGTCCGCAAGGATTGCAGTATTTCAACGCGATCGAACTTACAGACAGGTGTTTTGATTATTGACTGTTGTTATGGGTTTGAAATATTCAAGCAAGTGGAAAAAGACTGAGGGCAAAGCGCAGAGTATGAAGACAGTTGAGAATTTCTCAGGACCCAGTCAAGATTTCTTCGTCACTAGTGGAGCGGTCGTCGACTACAAGGTGCACGGTTTGAACGTCACGAAGAAGCGAAAGCCGCGCTCGATGGTGACATCTGTGGTGTTGATCGCGATCTGCGGGTCCGGGTCGCTCAGGTTCAGCTTGTATGCCATGAGCGACGTGCTGATGCGAAAGTTGGTGGACTGACCGCACGGACTCCAGACAATAGCGGACGCGCCAAACTTGTTGATGATGTTCAAGTCTTCATCGAAGCCGGCCTTCCAGGTCTTCTTGTACGTCGGACCGCTGGAGCCAGTGAAAAAGTAATTTGCTTGGAACTCCGTGTATGCGTTCGAGCGTGGAGGTACGTACGCGTACCCGTGGTAGTCGACCTGGAAGATGCCAATGGAGATCCCAGGAATGACAGACACGGGCAGAACGAGGTTGCACGACTTGCGGTCGCGATTCACTTGTGGCGTCGTGGACGCCGAGAACGCCGAGAAGCGGATCGAGATGCTCTGACAGTCACTCGACGGGATGACCGTGACAGTGTCGGTTGGGCACCCCGACCCGAAGAACATAGGGTCGCCCATCTTGTACACCGGGTCAACCGCGAGGCCAGCGCCGAAGAGCGATGTTACAAAAGTGAGAACCCACAGTGCGAGGAGGTGGACACCATGAGGAAGCATCATGATGCGTGAACCAAGTTGAAGCCTGTTCTTCGCGCTAGCTGTCGGCTTCCGAGTCTTCGCCAGAGGGATCAAGTTGGTGAGTGAAGAGGTAGGTCGTCATCGAGGTGTCTGTGTGGAAATCTGGAAACGACCCAAGGATTTCAAGTGGGAATGGCAATTGCCTCTTGCTGAAGAAGGCGATTGTGCTTTGGCGGGTCGTTTCGGATCCACTTTACTTACCACCGTCTCATGTTCAGGGAAAGTCAAAGACTGGATATATCTGCAGTTAAGGTACATGATTCGGTCCTTTCTTGTTGGCATTAGACTGTGTGAACTTGGAACAACAACACGAATGGGTACATGCCTGTGGAAGGTTTACAGCTTTTGGCCACTTTCTTTGTGACCTGAGTAGGCCTCCGTCTTGTAGCGAAAGCTGTGGCCGCATCGACTGCGACGACTCCTGTCGTAGTGAGCTCCAAGGTTGTCCAAGAATACGCACCTGCTTCCACCAGTGCTGGCTGCCTTTCTGCCTTGCTTCACGCGATAGTGAATTGGCACTGACTGCCGCAGTGGTAGGGCTCAGATTTCTCAAGGGTTGATAGAATCTTTCGTGGAACCTTGCCAAAGGGATCTAGAGCATTTTGTCGGCAGTCAAGCTTGATGTCTGCAATTGAGAATCTCGAGACACGATGGCAACGGAATCCATTTACTTGACCAAAATTGTTGTTTCCTTCCGACACCGCGCGTTTGCAAAGCTTCCCATCAGACAGTGAGCGCCAGTTGGTCTTAAACTCGAAGGAACGGAGCCCAGAGCTAAAAAAATGCCAGGGCTGTGGACTAAAACATCGAGGATATAAGCGACAGCCCTTGGCTTAATGATAAGTTTAGATTCGCAAAGCTCTACTCAATCGGAGTGGTGTCGGCTTTAGAGGCGTCTTTAACGAGCACATAGTCATCGAGGATGAACATTGCTGTTCACCCTACTTGCAGTGCCTCCTTTCCAATCATGGGAACTTAGATCAGGGAAATGGTAGTTAAAGGTTGAGTTTGATCGCTCCTATCGTAGCTATAGTTCTCGCTCGAGATCGTCCACACTCTTTGTCGAAATCGGCGAGGGACCTTGGGCTGATTGGCTGACCACAATTTCGTAGGATATCTGGTTTCAGGTTGAAACTCGTGATGAGATCGATCGATTTCATCTGGAAGATGGTGGTGATAGAAGCGCGGCATTCTGACGAAATAGACAAACGATGGAGACAAAGTGGAGACTTGACTGTGAGTACGGCTTGGCTGTTGGGGTTCGACGAAAATTGACAAGTAAGTGAAGTAACTGGGTGTGAAATCCCAAAAATTGATCTTATTGTCGATTTCTTTCGCTTCGTTCGTTCTTTCGCGTTACTTAACCTTTAAAACGGGAGTATCAATATGTCTCTCTCAATATGACTCGCAATGTGTTCCTACTGCTTGCGCTTGGCAACAACGACTATTCCAACCGCGACAAGCGCAATAACCCCACTCGCCAGTGTAAGTTTCGACAGACCAAACCATGAGCTTCGTCCAATCTCGAGTGTCGGCTCGTTTCCAAGGTGCGCCTTCTTCACGCGAAAGTGCACGGGTTTCGGCTGACGAGGCGGCTGTTCACGTGGCTTGTATGATTTGAGTGCGCTTTCACTTGGCGAGTAGGGAGCGACAAAGTCGCCGAAGATCCACTTCCAGCGGAACCATGTGCTCTCTGTGATGACATCGGGGCGGTCGCCAGCGAACTTGATCGATCCAGGCCCAATCGTGAACGCTCGAAGCTCCTTGGTCGCACGCGTGATCACAGTGCCGCCCACAAGGATCCTCGCCCCCACTACTTCAGCGATGATATCCGCAGCGCTGATCCTTCCGTCGCCCAAGACGATACTCACAGAGTGAGACGCAGTACCGTGACCAGAGAGGGTCACGAGACTTCGCTGAAGCGACCAGACCATCAGCATCTCGGTCGCCAGGTCGCGCGTTTCCACCAGAGTGTGCTGCGAACGAACAGCGAGGGCGATGATGCTCTTGGCGCATATCTTGTCGGCGGCAACGAACATCGTTGCGTGGCCGTCGCCACCTGCGGAGATACTGAGCATGTGCTTCGCTTCGAGAGCAGGAGTTCGGATCTGGAAGCTGCCGTTCCCAAGCTTATGCGCAGAGAACGATGCAAGCGAGAAGCCCCTGGTGGATGAGAGGAACACGTCACCAGCGGTTCGAGAGACCAAATTGAGCCCCGCTTCTGGGTCTTCTTGCACGAGCACGTCGTCGCCAAACACGACGTCCGGGCCGTTGCTGTCAAAGTCGCGGAGCGCGCACTTGTCACTCACAAAGATCTGTGTGAGCACCGAGCATTTGAGGGTGGCATTTTGATTCTTCAGATCCATTCGAAAGCCTTTCGACTCGTTGACAACGCCCAGAGGAACGACTTCGAGCAGCTCCAGGAGACGACGCGAGTCTGTCGTCACGACGATCCTGGCGATGACCTTCTCATTAGTATCATATGCAGCACGAGGTTCTGACGACTCTGTCGCCACTGGTGCGGCTGGTTCCTCCTCTGGGCTTAGTGAGCTGTCGTAGTCGACAAACACGATGCCGGGGACTTTGACGTGGAGAGTCTGGAGTGGGTGCTTGGACGAGATCGTCCACACGTGCTGCAGCAGCTGCTGCTGCTGACCACCGGCAGCTCCGTCAAGGGGAGGACGAGCGACAGTCGTCGTCGCTGCACTGGAGACGACGCGAAACGAAGCCATCGTTGGATCACTCACTCTATAGCACGTGTGTCGAGCGAGCACTATAAATGCGCGAATGAATGAGTGAATGTACTGAAGAGCTCTCCGACGCAAAAGATCACACAGTGCTGGGTGCGAGAAGGGAACATTGCGTTTGATGGGTACAAACTGTCCAAAAAATCCGTGATCCATCATCGTCATCATCATCCATGTTGCAGAATGTTTGTGACGTGGCACTATCCGTCTCTGGGTGTGCGGTTCTGATTGGCAGGATACTTGCCATTGAACCTCCCGAACTCTGATGATCGGTCGATCAAGAAACGAATGCGGACACGCACCATCAGACACGAGGAAAGTCTTGGGACTATCTGCTCTGTGCCAACAGTTCAAGGTGAACCCCAGTACACTGGCAGATCCTTAAAAAGGCATTAGGGAATACTAGTATACTAACACCCAAGTCATCGAAATTGCAACCCCTTGCGTTCACGTTCCATGTCCCTTTGAGGTTTCGTTGGCGCTTAAATTGCAAAAGATCAAGTTGGAAGGGCCGTTATGCTTTTTGTTACTTGTGCGCGTTGATAGCAATTGCTATTGTTGATCCCGCAAACTTCGCCTCTCGATCAGTTTGTTCGCCAAGCAGACAAAGAGTTTTCGTACACTCCAGGTCACTCTCTCTCTCCTCCCCATTCTTCCTAGTCGCCAGCAGCCCTATAACCAGCTTCACCACCAATCTTCACCCTCAGAATGGTGACCAAGTCGATGGCGAGGGCCTGGACGAAAGCCCAGCTCGTGTCCCAAGTGTGCGCGGTCATCGTGTTCATGGTGCTCGACATCCACGACCTCAACTACAAGACCAACTGGCTTGGGCCCTACATCAGCTACCGCTTCGCCGCCGTCGGCACCAACGTGCTCCAGCCCGTGAACCTGCAGCTGGCGGTTAACACGACGACCTCGGGGATACTGCTGCGCCGCCCCAACGGCTAGAGCTTGTTCTTTGAGAAATGCAAGAACCTGTCGCCCGTCGCGCGCGCCAAGACCTTCCACTCGCTCATGGGCCACAACTGCGCCGTCGGCATGCGAGACACCAACGTGACCTACCCACAGCTGACCATGGCCGGGTCGGTGCGCGTGGACTCGGTCGCCTGGGCGTGCTGCCAGCTGCTCGAGCCGAATCGGTACCCACCCGTGTGCAACTCGAGCCTGGTGCGCGATTTTGAAGAGCGGTACTTCATGGAACCGGTGTCAGTGCCCGAGACCTGGGTCACCGAGGCCGGGAGCGTGGAGGAAGCCGAGCTGCTCGGACTCCTAGACGTCATTGGGGTCGGCACTCCGCTGCGCCAAGTGATGTGCGTCGAGGGCTTCGAGCACCTCGGTCCCGGCCAGCACTACTCGCAGGTGCTCGGCTACGGTACACCAAACTACTTCCGCAGCGCGTTCGCCGGCCACTACGTGACAAAGCTCCGGGAGCTGCACAACGACAAGGCATACCTCACGGTCGACAACATCAACCTCATGGGCTTCCATTTCGAGATCCGCAAGAACTGTGAGCGATTTCAAAGTCGCCTACCAGGACGGAACAACGTCCGGGACGCTGGGCATCACGCACACCACGACGATCAACTTCTCGTCCTACGGCCAGCTGTACACGCTCATGATCGTCATCGATGTGGTGCTCATGGTGCTCAACCTCATGGGGGCATTACAACTTGCAGCGAACCTGGTGATCCCGGCATGTTGATTGAAAGCTAAACACGCAGACGAGAACTTTACCCGCGAGGGCTACGCGTCGTTCCTCACGAGCTCGCTGTACCGCAGCTCCATCGTGATGGCGCTGCTCATCGTCTCCCAGCTGTCGTCCTGACTCATGATCATCCCCAACGGCGTGATGTGGACCTGAGGCAACAGCAGCGCCGCCAAGATCCAGGCATACCTGTCGTCTGTCCGCACGTGGACACTGATCCTGATCGTCGTTAACAACGCGTGGGACCTGTTCGTGTTCCTCCACGAGAAGCTCGGGTTCGTGATCGTGCAGCACACGTTTCTCATGAGCGTCGAGATCATCGCGATCGGCGCCTACGTGTCGTACTACAACCGCGCCAAGATGTCTGCGATCGCGGACGCCAAGTACGCTGTCGAGAGGCAGCGGAGCTCAGACACAACGTCGTTCAAAGGCTACACGGGCGCCTGCAACGCGTTCAACGGCGATCTGGACCACCATCTCAACACACCGATGGAGGTGCTGTGGATCGTCTACAAGCCACTCTTTACGATCTTGCTCTACAGCGTGGTCGCGATCTTCCTCTACGCGGTCGCCAAGTTCATCGTGATCTTCCCCACACCGTTCCTCGCACGCCATATGTTCAAGAAAGATCTCTTCGTTACCACAACCGTTGATGCAGGCAAGTACGCGGTGAACTCACGAGACGGCGATGACAACCTAGGTATCCCTGAAGATACCACCAAGAGCAGCAACACGAATATCTCACGACAGCAAGGCTCTGACCGCCAGACATCCTCATCCACTCGGAGCTTTGGGACCATGCACCTCTCCAGGTTCGGACTGGCGGAGAACTCAATCGCGGAGAACGCCGTCGCTGTGTTTGCTCTCCCAGTACTCCAAGAAGAAGAGCAAACTCGGCCGAGGGTACGCCCGACTCCCGCTGGAAGAGCTGCTCAACACGTCGATCCTAGTGCGCAGCTTGGTTCGCCCGGCGTTCTCACTGAATCACGTTGTGAACCACGAGAAGTTCGTGTTTGCGCAGCTCTACCTCGGATTCGGCGTGTTCTTCGTCGATAGGAGGATGAAGCCGCGCTGGGGGTTCCTGAACCCCGTGTCGCCCGTCATCCAGGTCGACAACACAGTCATCTCCGACATGATCGAGTCACTCACCCCCGCCGAGCAGCTGAGCAAGCTGCGGCCGGCGACAGCAGCGAAGAAGTGAGAACAGCGAGGTAGTATCCGGCATTGCCTTTGGTCCCGCCCTCACCTATCCTTTGAAACAACTCTCACCAGGAAAGTAACATAATGCAAGTCTATTTATCATACTCACAGTCGCTCACCTATTGTAACTGCGACTTGGTTTTGAACCCTGTGCTCACTGCTCCAATCGATGTCTCTTGGCGGTGCGCTCGTCTTCTTCGTTGTTATACTGGCCGTTATCGTTGGTCGAATGGGCGAATCCAGTCATAGTTTCGTCCTCGTCGTCTTCGTAGGAGGCTTCGTGAAGCGCTGATATCATAGATGGGCGAAGTCAAATCAGCAATGCAATGTCACTGGGTACAAAGGCGATTAAGATTGCACCATACCTGGAAGGAGACTCGACTTGACCGCGGACTTGCGAGCACTCAACGGTGCCTTGGGCAAGATCTAAGCGTCAAAGATATACGGAATCAAGTCGTAAGTCTCAACTGGCTGGTTATCATGGCATTTTTACACTTCTCAGTAAGTACCTTAGAAGACGGAGATGGAGGCGGGAGCGTCGTGCTAAAAGTGCTCAGGAATCGTCGGAACGCAGCCTGGGAACCAAAGAATAATGAGATAAATGTAAGGAACTCCGCGTATCTGGTCAATCGAGAGCGATACAAACACCACTCTTACGAGAATCGCTTTCTGGGTTGTGGGCGAATCATTGCGGCTGTAGACTCGAATCACGCGCTCTTCAAACTAATACCCATACACAAAAAGATTATTTCCTCCCATCATGAAAAACCATAGTAGCCTGCCTTGAAAGCTCAAAGTCCACTCTTAGGCACGTACCTTTTCAGGGAAGAGCTGGCTGACTTGGTCCTTCGGAATGTGGAAACTCGTGTTGAGGTCGTTGGAGCTGTAGAACGACACGTTGTCGACCGGGTTCTGGTCGTCCAGGTTGTAGTTCAGCCGTCCGTCCGAGATGATGATGTCCTCCGGGTTCAAGTGCACTCCGTCCGTCACGTTGTGGCACGCAATGTTCTCGCTCGTGACCTTGGGGATGCGGGACGTCAAATGCGGCGGCAGCAGGTACTCATCGATGAACTCGTAGAGCTTGCGGCACCGCAGCTGCTTGATAATGCGGCGCGATTCGGCCAGCTCCGGGCTTTTGGACGCTTCAATCGTCTGTTGCGAGTTGGTTGGTATCAGAAGATAGAACCCTGTATGTGAGTAATCTGATACTTCAATGAGGCAACAGGGGTCAAAGGGTTAGCCGTTCTTACATGGACAACATGGTCGGTGAGGAACTGGAAATCTGCGGGCGACTGGGTCGCTGCGGAAATGCCGAGCGTCTTGTCTGTGGTTAGCCATAGAATAAGAGTTAGAAGCTAGATCATGGCAATACATTCAATAGAAACTGTCCGTGGGTACCTGCTAGGATCATCGCGTCGCAGATCATAAACTCCACAGCCTTGCCCTTGCGGTGGTTGTAAATCTGTCGGGTCACACACACAGGAAATTGTCAGTGATCTGGTAGGCAGGCTTGCCTCATTGTGTGATACTCAAACACAAAAGGCTCACCGATTTGTGCATCTGGTAGCGCTGCTGGAACAGATCGTAGATGTCCAAATTGACTGACGTGTGGTAACAAATCTGGTCGTCGATCACGCGGTTGAACATCCAGAGGCGTGAGAAGTTGAAGCCCTTGCGCACACCGAAGAGGTTGATCATGTCACGCGCGAGGTAGTCGAACTTGTCCACGTCGATGCAGTTGCGGCCGTTCGCCACGATCTCGTACAGGTATCCTCTCGAGTCCAGGCGCGTGTTCTTCTGCATGTGGTGGCTAGTAAAGTATCAAGAGTTTGGTATCTACGTGTCAGTATCAGGTATCAAAAAGTGGCAAAAAGTATCAACAAGGTACTGTATCAACAAAGACTGATTTACTAACTCCTTGGCGCCGACGATGATCTCCTGGATGAAGCGCATGTCGTTGTGCTCAATGTCAATGTTGTTCTCGTCGATCATGTACTCGATCATGCGCAGCGACATGTCCTCGTGGTGGTAGCTGATGCCGTGGTTCGCGACCACGCGCGGCATGAACTGGTGCTCAAACACGTGCGAGAACGGCCCGTGGCCGACGTCGTGCAGCAGGCCTGCAGCGCTCTACAGAAACAGTTTGGTACCAAAATACAAGTGGTTAGATCAGCTCGCGATAACCCCAAATGTAGCCATTCGGTGTCATGGTACTGAAATACCAACCAGCAGTGTCGACTCGCGGCGCGTGAGCTTGAGCTCGGGCTGCTGCAGCCGGAAGCGCTCGACGGTCTCGCCGGCCAAGTAGCCGACGCCCAGCGAGTGCTCGAAGCGGTTGTGCGACGCGCCTGGGAAGACATAGTAGAGTGTACCCAGCTGCTTGAGGTCGCGCAGGCGCTGGAACTGCGGCGTGTCGATGAGTGACACGCAGAGCCCGTTGAGCTTGATGTAGCCGTGCACCTGGTCTGCATGATGAAGAAATACACAACAGCAGAGTACCATAAGCGGTTAGAGCGAGCGAGCGATGGATAGTAGGTAGGCAAGCTGCACTGGCAGCAGGCAGAAGTGATGATGCACGCATACACACCGTTGAAGAGCTTGGCGCGCGGGTCGTCGCCGCTGGTCATCGCCATGAGTATTGCTGCTGTGTCGATTGGCGATCGATCGTTCACTGGTTCAGAAATGGATCGAGTTGTTTAGGTGCCTGGGATGTGCACAGGCGAAGGCGGAAACAGTTTATAACGCAAGTCAGCCGTTATATGTTACAACCTCTGAAGAGCTGACATCACCTCTATAATAATATCTTAAAAAATTGATAAAATTAAAAGATTTTATTACTCACTGTAACCCCGGGGTTGTTGAGAATTCCCCAGGGTAACAAACATCAGCCCTGAGTGTTTTATGATTTCTATCCCACAGGTTTTTGCCAGATATTTTCTACCAAGCAGACTTTGAGTCACGAACATTTCGAGCAAGCTCAGCAAAGAGCTTTCTGGAGGAGAACTCAAACACGCACAGACAGTGATAGATTGAGGAGATCTTCTGGTGTGTCCCAGCCTGATAGTACCCTCAGCTCGCTGTCTTGCTGTCTTGCTTGCCTCCTCCGGTCAATTGCTACCGATTCTGAAAGACAGCCCCGTTGGTAATGGAATTGCTTGATCGGAAATTAGGCTCCTCCTGATCCTCGCGATGGCACACTTTGCAAGCATCAGCACGCAAAAGTTGGCTTGCATTGTCGCCTCTTCGTCCGCACGCCAACAGTAACACAGCAGCAGCGCCTTCTTGCGTTTGCAACTTGTGCTCACGCCGGCTGTATTCATGGCAAATTCGTTCGAGACCCACTGCTGCTTCGTCATGCGCTCGCAGCCACAAATTTCTATTGTCAGAATGTGATATGAAGGATGCGCCTGACAGCGAGTTCCCTACAAAAAATTAGAACCCCACCAAAAGATTGCAGTGGGCCGGTTAGGATTTACCCAATTGCTCGCTTTGTTGTTGTGAAAAGCTGCGAAAGAAACCCCAACAAAAAGAAGGATCAGAGGCTGGTTGTTTGATCGTTTTTGACCACCATCACAGAGATTGATTTTGCGTTGAGTAAGCTGCTTGCTGAGGGGTCTCTGATGGGGAATCCTCAAATGACAACAGGTTGGTAATGCGGGTATTCAAGAATGCGTTCCAGTTGCGCAGCCCCCTCCTCCCCTCTCCCCTTGAATTTTATACGAGTGAGTCCGGTCGTACCCTCGTCAGCAGCGACGGTCTCCATGGAGCGAGGCAGCTATGTTCTTTCGTGTGGGGTTTGTGCGCATGTGACCATGTTTATCGTGGGTTTACTGCAAAGAGGGTTGTTGAATGATCGGGGACTCGATGAGTGCTGTTTTGCTGTTCTTGCCACCCCGAATATGATTGATAGGGCTCATCTCCTTCATCAACTCCTCGTTTCGATTTTTGGCCCATCAAAAAGGTACCCAACTTCAAATGATGACCGCGAGAACGAAGTGGAAACTAAAGTTTGAAGACATGTGAATATTGTAAACATCCTCCTTTACTTTTGCCACTGGAGAAAGTCTCAACTCAGAGACTTTCTCCACCACGATTGCTTTCCAGTTCTTGTCATTTCTAAACTCTAAAATCTCAGAGCACTCGAAACACCAGTCAATCGGATCACCTGCATCCACAATATACATGTAAACGCCAGAGCAGATGCTTTACTGTATATTCCACAGTTTTCGGTGCTTGCAACACTCCTTCGATTGTGCACCATTCGCGAAAAATGCTACAGCACCAAGCCAACGCGATGCTTTTCGTGCTTGAAGATACAACAGCGGATATGGAAGCAGATCTCCCAAGCACCAAAGGGAGAAGGGATGCATCCCTTCTCTCTCAGTCCATTGCATTTGGAATATTCGTCAAGACGAATCACTTGTGCAAATTCAACAACCACCACAATCGCGCAAATTTGCCTGATATTTCGGATTATTCGCCTTTGTAAACATGGAGGAGAGGGCGGATTACAATAGCCACAATGGCTGAGATGTTCGCACGCGAGAGATTGAGTGAGCGAGCCCTGGAGCAGTTCAAAGATTCCATCGAGTTCCAGACACGCAACCGCAACCAAGAACGCCTCACACGAGCGGACTCTTTCGATGCCTTGTCCGATCATGCCAGCCAGTCGCTTGTCGCTCGCGTGCTCGTGTGCGACGTCCAACACCAAGTGTTAACAACAACATCGCCAACAAACGACAAAACAAGCAAACACGCTTGCTTGACTGTGGTGGAAAAGCTCGGTGGGGAGCAAAAGTACAATGTGGGACATGTGATGCGCACTGCTGGCAGCAAACAGTAACAGGAAACAAAGGAGACAAGTTGGCCGTTGTAATGTGGTTTGTACGGTACTCACCGCATGTGCATACAGGCACACCGTCTCGGTCCAGCCAACTGTCGAGTTGTTGTGTCAGTCAGACACTTACATAGAGAACACACTTGTGTGTGCGCAGTCTCTTGCTTGCTTGACTTGCGTGTTTGTTCTCGTTGTGCAACTTGCTTGTTTACATGCCTGTACATGTTGCGGACTGTTGCTCTATTTGAGACCACCGTTGTCATACCATTTCGCCAGCAGCAATTGGGGAACACTCTGCTGGCTTGTCGCTGCACTTGTGTCAAGCAAACGTGCACGGCTTTCCCCATTTTGCGCTGGGTACACTATATGAGCAACATCCCTGCTGGTGTGGCGCACACGCACCAAATGTGCACCGACACAACAAGCAAGCAACAACCAGCAAGCCAACAACTCAGCAAGCGTATCCGGCATACTCAGCGCAAGTCAAGTCAACAAGTCACAAGCAAGCGCGAACCTTACCTTGCCATCGAAATCGTTGAAGGCGCACAGCCACCATCCACATTGGTGTTGACTTGCGCTCTCTATGGCTCGACTGTTGCAAGGAGGATCAGACCAGCACGAAGGGGTCAGTTCTGGGATCAGGGAGGGCCTTTCGATATTTTTCGTTGAGCGTGACTTGCGAGATTCTGTGGCTTTGATGGCGCCACGCACGCACTCACTCTCGCCTGCTTGCTCTCGGTGGATCCCTCGTTCCCTTCAGATCAAGTGAATGACGGACCTCCTGAGTCCTGCGTTGCGTCATTCACTCGCTCACTTGTTTACTTACTGCGATCAGTCACTTGCAGATTGCAGACTCGTGTGACAGGTGGCACAGGCAGACAAAGTAAAGCAAAGCAAACAAACAAACAGCAAGGAAGTGCTGAGCAAGTCGACAGCACGCAACACTTTCCGATCCACCATCATTTGCAGCTTTCTCGTCTCGTGGTAACCACTCCAGAGGCTCCGAGAGTAATCACCATTGACGCAAGCCCAAACAGCATCACATAAAAATTTGGACGACGCTCATCTGATTGGATTCACACACTGGGAGAACGGAAGAGATGGTGGACGCCCAAGCAGCAACGATCCTGCAACCGCAGCAGCACCAACAGCATCATCGCCCTGGTCTCCTCGTAGAGCTCCTTGGAGGGTCCTCAGCAGCAGCGATGACGATCGAGTCAACAGAAACGATGTCACCCTCGACAGCGCAGGCCGCGACACTCAGCGTGCTCCAGCAGCAACTCCAACACCAGCGACAGGTCTGTAACAACAGTGGCGAATATGAAGAGGAGGCTTTGACGCCGACCTCCGCTGCCTCGTCGTCGCCCTCGTGCCGCCACAAGTGCTCGCTCGCGTTCATCCTCGCGACGTCGGACGCGTCGTCTTCACACAACAACAGCAATGGCAATGACAACGAGGACCACCAGTACACGACCCCGACTCAGCATCACCAGAACAGCTTGCTGGGCGACCCGCCACTCTCGTTCGGTGGGGCGTTGTTCATCAACTCAGGAAACATGCAACCCCTTGGAACGATCTCGAATGCGGCCAGCAGGACAAGCACCCACACGCCAACGAACGAACGCGCTAAGATGAAACGACGACGCGCACCGAGCGGCACGAAGACGACCTCGGCGTCCAATACAAGCACCAAACAGAAAATCGACCCACAGAACGCAAACACACCTAGCAGCAGCAGCCTCCTCAAGAAGAAAGGCAGCAAGTTCTGCATGATCGAGGGCTGCGAGAGCCGCGCCAAGCACGCCCGGCGGTGCTGGAAGCACGGTGGGTCCGTGAAGTGCAAGGTCCCAGACTGCGTCAACCGCGCCAAGACCAAGGGCGTGTGTTGGTCCCACGGCGGCGGCACGATCTGCTCCTTCGCACAGTGCGGCACGATCTCGGTCTCGAACGGCGTCTGCTGGGCCCACGGCGGTGGCAAGCGCTGCGCCGTGGAGGGCTGCTCGCGTCCGGCCTACGAGCGCACGGAGAACTTGTGCACGCTCCACTTTGACGACAAGCAGAAGATCGCGCTGCTGGCACGCAAGACCAAGTGATATCATGAGATGAGTGAGGAAGAAGATGACAATGTAGACAATTTCGCCGTCGCGCTATTTAACACGCTTTACGTCAAATCATGGTTGTGTGGGAGCGTCGAAAGACACCCAGGGAGTTCATTCCCTGCCGACGTAGCACCACTGATTGAGCCTCTGGCCCTTCGAAGGTACGCGGGGCGACCTTCGCCTCGGATCGCGCTCGTCGCCACCTTCCAGATGTTCGACGCGGCGTTCTTATCTCGGTTCCACAGCCTGGAACAAGTCGCACACCTGACCAACCCGTGAGGCAAGATGCTGTCGCTCCTGTACGGTCATGGGTTCTTGCAGACCCGG
>JALBZB010000587.1:0-22813 GCA_038050625.1 Pythium sp. MPC-2022a | reverse complement strand
CGCCCGCCCGCGCCCCGCCCCCCCCGCGCACCTCGAAAGACTTGACAGAAATGGGGTTTCACTCAGTTCCATTTCAGTTTAGCTGGTGAACTCTCTGTCAGCAAAATAGGTGTTTCTGGTTTTACAGACAGTAACTAAGCAAAGAGTCATCTATCTATCTGTGTGCTCATCTCTTGAAGACCGTAACCTAGCTACCTCACCTTCTCAAACTGAGACTGGTCTAACTGTGCGTTGTGTTGCGTCAGCGATTCTCGATCTCTTCTGTGGTGGGAAACCTTCCAGATTGGTATATCTGGGAGCCCCCAATCAAATCGAAGGTCTCACGAAAAAAACAGTAGCGATCAGTGTAAATGCGCGGACTTACTCGACTGTTCTTTCCGCTTACAAGACAGGACACCAGTGGCTGTGACCAGTCCTGCATCAAATGTGTACGCGTTTGGGATGACCATCTACGAAGCACTGGTGGGGAAATCGCCGTGTTATCGCATCGTCGACACCAAGGAGTTCAACAAACACATACTCGCGCACAAACTTCCAGCGCGCGACAGTGAAATCATCGAGGACAAAGTCTGGGACACAATCAAGCAAACAAGCCACTCCGATCCGAAGCATCGACCAATGATGCTCGAGGTGTTGACGCTGCTGACGTCCCTGGTGGGGCTTTCCGACCAAGTTGGCCATGACAATCGCGAACTTGAGCAAAGTCTCTAAGACTCGGTCGGCAGGGCACGCATTTGACTCGATTCATTCGACGTGCAAGTGCAGGAGGTCTTCGTCCATCCTCGCCGTTGAACATCAGCGGCTATTTTTTTTTACAACAAGCAGCTGAGCTGTGATCTTACTGCAACTCTGCCGTGTGGCTCGCTAGCTACTGTAGCACTTCGCTCAAAAATATCCAGCTGTGTTGGTTTGTTTCGATACGGATGGGTGAATATTCACGCTCCCGCTCCACCAGAATGGTCGACGTCGCCTTCTTCTTTCTCCCTGCTCCATTTATTTACTGTGTGTCTCTCTCTATTCAAAGAGCTTCTCGCTGGATTTGCCAAACTTGCCGTCGAAGAAGATCTCGGTTGGCGCCAGTCGCGGCGTTGTGTCTGTGCGCTCGGTACCTGGCTTTGGGTATCCGCAGCAGATCACAACCGGCACCGAGTACCGGTCCGGGATGTCGAGCGCGTTCTTGAGTCGCAGCTCGTCAAAGCCCTCCATGGGGCACGTCGCGAGGCCGCTCGCCTGTGCAGCGTACATGAACGTGGCCGCTGCGAACACCGTCTGCTTATAAGACCACGCGATCGTCGGCACGTTCGCTGGCACGGCCTGTAGTGGGGAGACCGCCGTCGAGATGAGAGAGCGGATGCCGCCCGCGAGGTGACCTTCGCCCGAGAAGAGACGCACAAAGTGCGGCAGGTTGTTGATCTCCGCGACGTTCGCGCCGTTATCGTACATGAGCTTCTGAATGTGCGGCACGCGGCGGCTGGGCTCTGTTTGTGTACAGTACGTACATACATAGGCATATCATAGGTGGGGTTAGTAGGCAGTAGCCAAAGCGTAATGCTCCATCGCAGCATAAATACAAAAGCGCACCTAGATCAGCAGCGAACACGACGACCACCGGCGCCTCTTTCACTTTGCGGCCGTTGGTCGCGAGCATCGCGTCGGCGAGCTTCTCGCGATCCATCTGGTCGCGCACGACTACACACGCGTACGGCTGCGTGTTGAAGCCCGACGGCGCACGCTGGAATACATAGACAGACAATCGCACGCATGTGAGCACTAAGATCATAAGCACATTGCAGAAGCCCAGCATGAAACATATCCATTACCTGCGTCAAGCGCAGCACTTCGGCGAGCGTGGCGTCGGGCACTGGCTTGGACGCAAAGAACCGCACGGTCGAGCGCTCGGAGATCGCCTTGCGCAGCAGCGTCTGCGCGGCCGCCAGCTCCTCGTCGTCGTCGTTGTCCGCGGACGCGGAAGGGGAGGAAGCCGCAGCGCTGAAGCTTCTGGTGGCAGTGGTGGTGGCGCTGGAGTGGCGAGCAGCACACGCCGCCATAGAGCGCGCGATAATGTTCATGCGCATCATCTTCGTTCGTCGCTCGTCTTCAGTTCACTGGGAGTCTACACCACAGTTTTGTTTGGATTGAATATAATTGGCTATTATCGGAATTGAAGTAAATACAATAATCTGTACATACAATGTTCAAGTAAAAACACGACTGTTTTAGAAAAGTCCCACGCATCATCCAGTTTTCTTACAAATATCAAGTTTAGTCACTTAAAGGCGAATTGAAAGCAGTCTTCTTTAAATTCTGACCAGCATTTCCGATATGTCATGTCATGGCGACTCCAGATGATTGAATAACGCAAAAGCAAAGTCATGCGATCTTTTCTTGGCCGCATTGGCCTCTTGAGCACACGTAACCACTCGCATTCGCTTGATATCTCCGGTTTGAAGACACTCGGCCGTTCCTCCATGCCTTTTTCTCAGGAGTCGAATGCAGCGTCAGCACAAACAATGATCCTCAACACCAAAGGTGCTCGAATTTCGTTTGAAGAATGTATATGGCTCCCTCGCCAACCATGACAATGGTGTTCTCGTCGCTTGAAAGCACCGCATGCAAAGACAGATTGGTTGAGCCCACAAAAAAATACGATGAGTTTAAGTAGTGACAGATTTAATGTGACGGGGTCACACAGCACCTTGCGTTGAGGAAGCGTCGATGACGTGGGCATGTTCTGTGCAGTAACGAGAGTTATGGATACCGTAGGCATCGAGTGTTTAGCACAACTTGGTTCTTGTTTGCGAGGTAAAACTAAGACTGAATGTATTGATGGTTATCTTCCTACAAAGTCATTTGTGTTATATACTAAATCCTAGATAAACCATCCGAGCCGGACTGACTGTCCTGGCTCCCTGCGGAATTATGACTTCTTACGAAGTGCAGTACCGTAAGGTACGCAAACCTATTAGAGAATAGGAGACTGTCGTGCACGCAACATGGCGACAGCCCGTGCTTAGTGTCATCGCACATTAATCCATGTAACAGGGAATTGACCCCGTTACATTCAAACCCAGCAAGTCATCATGCGGACGTTTACCTGCAATGACAGTAGTACCATCGATCACAATAAATTTGTCGTGCATAAGGGACCCGCTAACCTTAATCGAGATGTTCTGGTGCAAGCAAAAAAACAACACACACAACCGTGAGAGTGAATACTTCAAACGTTGATATAAAATATCGATGAGACTCTCATCACATTTCTGCGCTTGGATGTACTCGATTGCTGAGATGAACGTCCCGGTTTTGGCTTTATCCACAAGGATCCGGATTCTGAGATTCTTGTTCTTGTTTGCGGCCTTGATGAGAGCGTCAGCAACCTACACAGCAGGAAGCCCCAAAGAAAACAATTTTCCAGTTAGTAAATATAAAACCGCAGATGCACACAAACTTACACATACACACATAACCTACATATTGAGAAGACAGAATACACATGCAGATATCCAAATTCATCTTAACCTCAGTGAAGTAACGAACAACAGTGAAAAATCACTGTTGTCGTGCTCTTGGGTGCACCTGACAGTTTTGTATTCGTTTGTGGACAACAGCTCCTCATACGGGTAACCATAATCAGGGGACATGAACACTCTCACGACCCGACCAAGGTCACTCGGCACCTGACGCGTTCTATGAGCGAGGGTGTTTGCGTCATCTTTGGCTGCAGTGCTGGAGTTGGCATTTCACTCGACGATAGAGTTTATGGTTACAGCCGCCTCCACGAGATCGCAGCTGCTGATAGTTTCGCTGCTCGCGCGTGGCTCTGCAGTCTTGCGCAAGCGCTCTTTTCGCACGGCATCCACGTAACGAACGAATTTATGAGTCTTGGTCCTGTCATACCCCAAGAGGCGGACCAGCTAGGTTGCCGGAGGCTGGAGGTCCTTGTCTAGCGGCGAAGCACCTTCCAGCGTGCGCGCTAACTCTAGCAGGAATGTATCGCGTCTGTCGATACTCATCGTGGTCAGGTTCCTGGGCCTTTTTCGATGTGATTTTTTAAAAAAAAGCTCTGGGAAAATGGGGAGAGGATTATTGCACCGTGTCTTTCGTGCTGTTTTCATAAAGACACGTTTTACTTAATTTCTGTATGCCTGAAACTGGGTCCAAGCACAGTCTTGGAGTTTGTATGGTTGTTTGGACCTACGTTTCACTCAAAAAGCCTCAGCCCTATTTTCCCTGAGTGGAGCAGGCCTGGCGACTGATTGTGAACGCAAGTATAAAATAAGTTTTTTACCCGATGTTTCACTTTACGTTAAAAAAAACGTGCAGGATAAACCAGCTATTCGACCACTACCAAAAGTCTGTTAATATCAGACAACTTCGTTTTAGCTAACTTTTAGATTTCTTAAGAAAATACTCTAAATCAATCAGAATGAACTCGAAAACAATCTTTGTTTTACGCCAACAAATTCGAACATTCCGGAACTACCAAATTAAAGAGTCTTGAAACTAACTATGAAGATCTTCATAGTACATACACTCCTTTGACACCCATCCAAGAACCAGTCGAAAGACAAAGGCAACTACCATTACCAAATCGAGCACCAAGCGCGCACCAAGGCAGGTAGGCGAGAGCAACTACACACACACAAGCAGCAATGGCGGACCCGAACAAGTGGCTGGGGCTCATGAAGTGGAGCATGAAGTACTCGGACGGCACGGCCCCGTCCGAGTTCAAGGAGATCACGAAGGAGGATCGCGATTTCCTCGAGAAGGTGCTCAAGGAGGGCGTGATCGACGAGAACGAGCGCATGCGCCAGATCCTGCGCATCCTGCAGGGCGAGCACCCGAACGACGTGTTCGCCAAGGACGACGATGATGAAGAGGACGTCGAGCCGAAAAAGCAGCTTGAGGAGGCCACGGAGGAGGAGCTCGCCGACTACAAGGACGCACTGCTGGACGAGCTGCTCACGCGCGTGGACCAGATCGACAACGCCATGAACTTTGTCAAGATGAAGGGGCTGCCCGTGCTCATCGACGTCATGCAGAAGAACGACCGCGCATCCACGCGCGCGCTCGCCGCCGAAGTCGCGAGTGTCGTCGTGCAGAACAATCCGTTCTGCCAGAACGCTGCGGTCGAGTGCGGGCTCGTCGAAGTGCTTTGCGCGCTCGCGAATGACGAGGATGCGACGTGCCGCGCCAAGTCGCTACTCGCGATCTCATGCCTCGTGCGTCACCACGCGGCGGCGGAAGCGCGCTTCCTCTCGCAGAGCTGTAACGGGCTCGCCATCCTCGAAAACTTCCTCAAGGCGGCGGACGACCTGCGTCTGCAGCGCAAGGCGCTCTTCTTCGTGCGCTACCTGATGCGTAGCTCGAGCGAGACCGCACAGGCGTTTCTCTCGAACGAGTTCTTCATCCCGACGACCGCGAGTCTGATCGCGAACGACGACATTGATTTGAGTGAGAGCAGCCTCGAGGCGCTGACCGAATTCGCGTCGCTAGGCGAGGCGTTCACAGCGGCGTGCAAGCAGCCCAAGTACGCGCTCGTGGACACGCTGAGCGACCGCATCGCGCAGATCGAGCAGATGAACGCGGAGGAGAAGGAGTTCCACCTCGAGATCGCCAACTTTGCCAGAAATCTCAAAAACATCCTCAGTGCCTAGACTACTTACTCATTACCACGATTTTATATACAGTAGTAACCTTTTTTGCATGCTTGAGCTTGTGTTGGTTGTGTGTTGTCATTTGGCCTTTTTAAAGTAGGTGCGCTGCAGCTTCTGCGCAACGTACTGCACGGTCTTGATGGCGCCGGCGGTCGCGATGCCCTTGATGCTCTGCGTGCGGCTGTATCGATTCACGATGGACGCGACGGCGCGCTGCACGTGCTTCTTGGTCGCCACACGGTCCGTCATCGTCACGTCGAACGACTTGCTCCTCTGCATACGCTGCAGCACGTTCGCCGGCATGGACTCGAGCAGCGTCTGATGCACGTGGTGGTCCAGCGTGTTCGCCACGAGCAGACTGCTATCCGAAGTCGAGCGCGACACGAACGGCGAGTTCTATTCACATGCAAACAAGCAGTTGTCGTTGGTTAGAGGACTACTAGTGAGGTCGCATGATCAATACATATCGATATCGACCGATTGGTAGTACCTTGATCTTGTTCATGTAGAGCTGTTGGAACGCGTCAAAGTTGCCGTCGACAATGTTGCGCACTTTCTTGGGGTTCTCGCCGAACGTCATGCGGAAGTCGCCCAAGTACGAGATGCCTGCAATTCTCTGCATAATTAAGCACAAAGGAGTTTGAATCACAGATGCATACAAAGTAAGGTTCTTAGCATTGTGACTGGGTCGTTTGTTTTGAGCATGTTACGCATTGACGTACCATGAACAAGTCCATCTCGGAGAACTTTTCCGGGAGACAGAGCAGCGCGTAGTGGAGCGCGTGGGTCAAGTTCGCCGAGCCTGCGGTGCGGATCTGCTCGTTGGACGACAGGAAGTGGACCTGTTGGCAAAGCAAAGCGCCATAAATTCATGTTAGTTCAACTACGAGAAGCAGCAGCATAGACACAGTGATCCATGGATGTGAATGCGTACTGGTTTGTGCATGCGTCCGCTCAGGTAGAGCGTTTTCCAGTCGTAGAGGTCGGCGCAGAGCGTCTTGGAGCTCACAACACCGTACTTGATCAGGCGCGTGCCCAGCGCTTTGCTCTGCAGTGGCACCAGCGTGTTGTAGTAGATCCCCGCGCCGTAGTTCTCCTGGAGCAAGGCAGCAAAGCGCATGACAACACCAAGAGCTATCAGACGACACAGCCCACCAACCATAGAGAGCTCTCATGCTACTGCATACACACACGCACCTGAAAGTCTGCGACACCCTGTGCACCCAAGTGCTTCAAGAACGAGTAGTGGTGTCCGTTGCGCGCGAGATTGGCTTCGTGCCACGCCACGGGGTTGTCCACCGCGAACACGAGGTCGAGCAGCGACGTGCTCGCGTCATGGTCGCTCTGCGCGAACACACCCGAGCCGTACGCCATGGAGAACTGCATGGCCGGAAATGTCTCGCGTAGCGCGTGCTCGAGTGCCTGCGCCACGCGCTCCTCCCCTGCCGCCGTCATGGAGAGTTGTGATCGGATGGTCCTAATGAGATTGATGATGGAGTGATTGATGATGATGATGATGATCATGGAGGCGAGCTTTTGTGCCCAGCTGAAGTGGTCCACATCACGATCACATCGAAAGTTCATGATGAAACATCCAACAACATATTGTGTATCCACGACGTGTGTTGGATGCTTCATCTCCACCACAGCCTTTAAAATTGCATAGTTTGTCACATATCGACTCCATTCTTTCCAACGTGATCTTCAAAATTCCCTAAATGGCACCTCGTCAATTACATAATCGGCCATCCTTTTCCTTTTTTGTCGATCACTTTCGCGCGCGCAGTCAGCCAAATATTTGGACGCCACTTCGAAATCAGAGCACGACGAAGAACACTTCGCCACAACAGAGTCGACCATCATGACGCCCCGCATCCGCCACGTGCGCGCGTCTTCCATTGCGCTGTCCAAGTTGCTATTGCTGTTGATATGCTGCTGGCTTCTCTGCGTCACTCGTGATGTTGAAGCCGTGAATGTGGGCGAGTCAGAGACGGCGCATCGGCACCTGATTTCTGCGGCAAGTGGGTCCGCTGATATAGGAGATGGTGCGGAGACAACGTGTCCGAACGCCACGACGATCACTACTTCGTCTTCATCTTCGTCGTCATCATCTTCGGCGGCGCAGATCACAGAAGGCGGTACGGATTGCAAGAGCGAGGTCGTGAAGAGCATGACGATGACAGAGGCGAAGGACACCACGCGTGTGTTGCTGGACGTCCATGGGAAAGGCATTGTCATTGTCAAGAGCGTGCCATCGGACGTGCAGATACTGTGAGTGCTATTGAAATGTTGTTATGTGTGTATGTACGTCACTACTGACAAATGAGATCGCTGTTTGTATGTGTGTGTGTCGTTATGGATACGAACAGCGATCTCAGCAACAACAGCATCGCCTCGCTCGATGAGGCTTCATTCCCGAGTGCATTACTCTCACTGTAAGCTGTAGCCAGTCTTATTAGCGTTGATGAGCACGCTCTTTTTGTCGTGGCTATTAACTGTACTTCTCTCTCTGTTCTTGAATGTTTGTGAATTGTAGAGACCTGAGCAGCAACACACTCACGACGCTCAAAGACGCGTCGTTCCCGTCTAAACTAACGCTTTTGTAAGTGAGGCTTGAATTATTCGTGTGTTGGTAGTGTGCAGAAGAGAGAGTGGGAGACTGACGCTATTGTACTTGTTGTTATTCATCTTTTTGCACCAACAGAAATGTATCGAGAAACCCCATCGCGTCCATGAAATCTGCAAAGTTCCCATCGAGTCTAGTACAATTGTGAGTCCCGTAACTTCTACTGCTTGGTATATCTTGATAATGCGATCTAATCAGGACTGACTACTTTGCTCATTTTACGACAGGGACCTCACTCGCACGAAGCTGACTGCAGTCGAGAACTTCTCGTTCCCAGACGCGATCGTGTCGCTCAATTTGTCTGGGAACGCGCTCACGAGAATCGCGGGTGTCGCGTTCCCGAACTCCCTGGCGCAGCTTAGCATCAACTTAATGGATCCGGTCTTCTCGAGCGATGTCACCAAAGTAGATACAGCGTCGCTATTCGAGGAGTTTGAGGTTCGGGAATCCGATGCAAACCTGTTCACCAAACTCAAGTCGTTCGATGTCGCAGCGACGACCAAGGTCGTCTGCTCGGATACGCGCGCGAAGCGCATTTATGTGCAAAACACGATGCTCTGCGTAATCACAGACAAAGTGTTCAACACAAAGTACGGTGATATCGATAGCGCGAGTGGTAGAAATGGAGGTAGTGGCTCCTCGTCCGGGTCTGCTCTCGTGGGGCTGGATGAGGATCTCGACCAGAAGCGCTCGTGGTTCCTCATCATTGCGGCAGCAACACTGGGCGGGTTCGTCGCGAGCGTGTTTTGCGTCGCAGTGTGCCGAGCCTGGGGGCGTCGGCTCTTGAAGGCGAATAAACAGCCGCGAGAGTTTGCGATGGGGGATGACACCAAACTGATGAGTCACAGCACCAGCAAGGACAAAGTCACTGACGATGTTGACGACAGGGACGAAGGGCGATGAGGCAATGCCGTCTAATGGAGAAGCACAAGTTGGTGACGAAGCGAGAGGCGGTAGGCTAGTACAATTTTAACAAGTGATAATGCATTTTTGTAAACTATACCTTTTGCGTGGGCATGACAAGTTCATCATGAGCCTCTGATGATGGTGGTGTCCAATTGAGAAGTCGTTCATCTCAGCAGAGCGAACTCCAGTGGGTTCACACGACTGGTCGACTCGGGACTTCAACCCTGCATACTGTACTTCTGCTGATGCACGTGAGATTTGTTCTGCTGACGCAGCATACTATGGAGAAAGCATTCGCAGGTGACCAAAATCTTCTGTTGAAGGGTAGTGTTCTCCACTGGTAAGTGTCTTGAAATGAAATCCCGGTCGAGCAATGATGAAGGTGATCACTTTTTAATCTGCTGCGTCCAGAGAGCACCGTGCATCACGACCCCCACCATAGCGACCACCAGTAGCAGCTCCAGCACCTTCAGTAGCAGCTTCTTGACTGGGAACTTCCATGAAGACGTGCGCCAGACCGTCGGCATCTTCATTGTGCACACCGTGAATGCTGTGTGCTTTCCAGTGATATGCTGAATGTCTTTCTCGCCTGTCAGCACACTCTCATCACCAGCAAAGGTGAACTGTCATCGATACAGACGGCGTTCCTGAAGAGCTCCAACACGAGCAACGCAGTAGACAAGTGGTGTGGACGATTCATCCTGAGCGAGACAAGCGGTTCTTGTTCATTTAGCAACGACCTCCACTCGTTGGCAACCTTGAGCAGTCCAGCGAGCATCAACGACGCAAATTTCGACCTCTTCGTGAACGCGTGGCGGTCGTAGTTCGTGTTTGACGCCGTTGTGCACGCAGTCATCTCGGCGTTTGTGCTCGCGTTCTGCTGAAGCTGGCTGCAAGTCTCGACTGCACACAAGAGAGGCGGTGGGAGCCACAATGCGCTTTCTGGTAGCAGAAGTCGAGATGGCGATGAGCTTCATGAGGCCAAACACGCTTTTGCAAACGCAACAGCTCGTTCGGACGGACAGAAAGCGGATTAAGAAGACGAGCTGAAGCGTATCTAGTTACAAACAAATCCCTGCTACTATAGTAGGATGGGGCACCGCATCTCGTACTGTTTGCTAGATTTTGACAATTATATACATATGCAAACATGGTCCCACAACACGACTTGATGTATTACCTGGGTGATCAGACTGTGCTCGCTCTGCCTACACTGTATCCACTTTCCCAGTCGTGCGCTGCCTCTTTGATGATGGTTTCCCCTGCGAGCTCAGTGACTTGGCGAGCTTGCGATCCAGGTGCTCGGTAGCGTACTGCAAAGTCGTACGCGGCATCAGCGCAGCGTATCGCTCTAGAAACGTCAGAAGCTTGGCGCGATCACCTCTGCCACACTCGCGAAGCACCCACCCGCAAGCCTTGTGCACCAGATCGTAATCTGCGAAGAGCTCGCCTTTGATGTGCTGCTCGTACTCTTCGTCCAACAATCGGAGTAAATGCCACTTGCAGATGTGGATCGCAAAATCCACACGCTCTCTGCGCACACCGAGTAGCAGCACGATCGACACGCGGGTCTCCCAGAAGTCAGTCGAGTGGAGGAGCGTCTGGTACCATTCTGGAAGCGTCTTGATAGCCACTGCGAGTTGGGCTTTCTCCACTTCAACGTCGATTGACTCTTGACTGACGGTCGCAGACGTTACTGGCAGTTGCAGACAGAATTGGTCAATCGTGTCGAGATGGTTCTGCGCCATCCAAGCGCCAAGGATCTTATAGCTCGTGAGATCGACGAGGTCCCAGTTGTCAAAGCACGCCAGGTGCTCCAGATAGAACTCGGCCACTCTCTGCCTTAGTTGATGCGCTGATTCAAGGCTCGTCATCATCACCTCGTCTCTGTTATCTTGATTGTCGCTCTGCAGCCACAGTGCACTCTTCAGCGGTGTCTTGAATGACTCGACGAGGCACATTCCGCCAGTCTTTCGGAATTCGTGACGCGTGTCGTACAGCAACTCAATCACTTCTGCTCGCGAGGCCTCGTGGATGTGCGCCTTCACCACTGCGCGGGCTTGCGGGACACGCACGCCGATGAAGATTTCGCCCTTTCTGGAGTAATTGCTCTTGAAGTAGTTGGCAGTTCCGACCGCATGTTCGGGATCTGCGAGCGCGAGCAGCTCCGTTTTGATGCGCGACGAAGAGCTACTTGGCTGGGGTACCTGAACAGCCCTTAAGCTGCTGACAATGGTGGTGGTGCTGAGCGCTCGAGCAGCGGGGGGGCGGAGCTGCACCACAGCTCGCAGGAGCATGTTGTGCATTGCACAGCAGGAATATGCGAGAATGGGGTGTTCAGTTTAGCGCTCATCCACGCAGATTTTGGATACAATGACCTTCACTCTTGGTTCGAGCGCAATCTGCAACAACTTCGCAATCACTGGTTTTATCAGCTTTTCATGTTTATATCTGCAATTTATGTATATTTGAACATAAAAGAGTCATAGGCTCAGCATTCTTCGCTTCAACTTCGTACCATACCACACGAGACACAATAAAATAAACTTTGACAAGCATCACGCCAGCTGCTCAGGATGAGCAATATCAATCCTGTCTATCCATCGTGGACGTCGGCCGAGTCGTCGAGTAGCGCTGCGACTGGTGCTGCTCGCTGCAGTCCGAGAGCGAAGCAGGCTTCCACCTCTTCTTGTCTACCGCAATCAATGTGCTCTTCTGGGCGAGGATGTGGTTCATCACAAAGCCATCAGGCACAGACGAGCCCAGCAAGGTGGACGCCGCAGCGTACGCGGGCTTCCACTTACCGCTCGCGCAGGAGCTCTACGTGCTCGTCTCAAACCTGCTGGCGATGTCCAACGTAGTTTTCACGCTCACCATGCTCTGTATTGCGGCACGGAAGCTCCTTGATGCAGGAGCTGCTCGAGCGGTGAATGCGCTGCTTGGTATATTCGTCCTGTTCTGTGTTGCGCTCGTCGTCATCTGGGCAAGTGCGATGGCGAGCTTGAGGGGTTCAATCATCAAGTGAATACTCGTGATGCGGCCGTGAACGCGAGCTTCAGCGACTACTACTGCCAAGCGCGTGGGACGCTCTTGTGCGCTGCTCCTACTGCTAACGATCCAGAGCAGCTCGCGAAGCTCATCCAAATGTTTGGTGCTGGGATAGAAGGCAGCAGCAGCAACAGCACCTCCGCTTCGAGCGAGGCCACGACAAGCATCTTTATCGACTGCAAGTACGCACTCGTTGAGAACAAAGGCGGGCTTTCCGCAGTCCAACATAATTTTTTCAAGAGTTGCAACACGAGTGACGCTGTGGACGTCTGGTGCAGAAACTAACTTCTGGGCCTCGCTTCTTCTGGCTCCGAATGGATTGCCACGCCCGAGTCGAACTCAGTGAGTATCGGCTCCAGCTCACTGGTTCTTTTTCTCTTTGATCTCAACACCAGAGCGCTTGTCCGAGTCGAGCATCTTCACCCACGAGACGCAGAAAACCAGTATCACAACGCAGGTTACGCCGAGCAGCAGCATGTCGAACTCGAGGCGAGTGCTCCACGCGAGCACGAAACTCTCGAACTTGGCGCTATTGAGACTCGCTGACGACGCGTCGTCCAGCTTCGTATCGTCGAGACGACTTCCCAAGCGCTCGACGCCCACGGCGCTCGACAGAATGTACTCGCCGCACCAGTTGTCGGTCGCGTCGCTCGTGTTGCAGCTTCTCAAGAACGCTCGGTGTCGCCATTGCGGTAAATAGAACCCGCTATCTCGATTGTTCCTGTGGTAATAGGATGTGAAGATCTGTCGACAGCCGAGCACGACGTTCTCCAACGCCTGCGTCTGATTCCCATTCGCCTTCGCGCCGCCGTCAAACACCTCGAGCAGCTTCTCCATCGGCGCGATTGGTTGGTCTGAGAGTCCCATCATGACCCCACAGAGCGCGACACCGCGGGATCTGCAATAGAAGCCGTTGAGCGAATTGTTCGCCCAGCGCCCTCACGGCACTGCGAGCATCCCTCTCTGCTGGACGTCGAAGTCTCGCTTTGCGACCACACACGCAATTGAAACCGCGAGCGTGAGCAGCAAGAGCAGTGTCACAACGCCATCGACCACACGCGCCAGTTGCTTGTGCGGCAGTCGCCAGCCCACGAGGTAGAAGCAGAGTAGCGGTAGAAGAATCCCTAGCTTGCCAAAAACCTCCGTGCTGAACCACAGGTAGCTGGTCTGGTTGGAGTGCAGTGTGAATGGGTCAAGCGCGGGGTCGAGCACGTCCAGTAGGTCGCTTGATGATACATTGGAGGAGGAGAGAGACGAAGATGATGAAGACGAAGAGAACGTGAGGCCGAGCCAGATGCTCTGGAGCATGGTAGACGACACCGCGCTCGAGAGGAAGACGAGTGCTCAGGCGTTCGACTCAGCGCGCAGCATGAACCAGCGCGTGAAGTTACCAGGCAACGACGCAGCGTCGTGCAAACTTTGGTGGAGCTGCGTGTGCTGGAAGAGTCAAGCGAATGAGCTTTTGAGTTGGAGATTGTGGATGCGTTATGATTAAAATATGATTGTTCATTAATCGGAAGTAAAATACCTCGCTGGAGTGACGCATCGAGTGTTTAGTGACTATCCGTAAACTCGACGCTTCCATTTTCAGCAAGCTCTTGGAGTCGAGTTCGACCTCTTGGCTACCTTCGCATTCCGATCTCATTTTGTATCTGCTTGAGCTTATCGAGTGCGAAAGTGCACTGCCGACTCAGTAGAACACCAAGAAGTGGCGAGATTGCTTGTCCACTGGTCTCAACCACCACACAGAACTTGCCTCCTCCATGAATGCGATGTCAGCCCGCAATGACCATCACTCACGAAATACACATGGGTACACTTTTCATGGAGAGAGACAGCCACTTCAAGAAGAGGCTGTCTCTCTCCATGGAGCCAGCCAACTCTTCCAACTGATCTCGTCATTTGGGAATCGTCTCAGCAGTCCGACTTCATTGTTGAATATGGCGAGTACTTCCAGTCGCAGCTCCTCTCTCCGCGTGGCGGTGGTCGGGTGCGTCCACGGCAAACTGGACGAGATCTACGCCGAGATCACAGCATTCAACGCCTCGAATGCATCCAACCCGGTTCGACTGCTGCTCTGCTGTGGCGATTTCGAGTGTTTGCGCAACACCAACGATCTCGAGAGCCTCGACTGCCCGCCACACTATCGCGCGATCCACTCGTTCCACCAGTACTACTCTGGCGCGAAGACTGCTCCGGTGCTCACGGTGTTTGTCGGCGGGAACCACGAAGCGTCCAACTACCTGCGCGATCTGCACTATGGCGGCTGGGCCGCGCCTCGCATTTTCTACTTGGGGGCCGCTGGTGCCGTCAACATCGCGGGTATTCGCATCGCGGGGCTCTCGGGCGTATACAAGCAGCAAAGCTTCACGTTCGGTCACTTCGAGCGCGAGCCGTACGACCAGAACACGATCAAGAGCGTGTACCACATCCGCGAGCTCGAAACCTTCCAGCTATCACATCTCCGGCAGCAACGACCTCGCAGAGTCACAGCGTTCCTGTCGCACGACTGGCCGCAGGGAGTGGAGCAGCACGGCGACTTGCAGGGTTTGCTGGTGAAGAAAGCGTTCCACCCGGGAAATCCAGCGACACAGGCGCTCATGCAGCAGCTTCGTCCTCTGAACTGGTTTGCAGCGCACATGCACGTCCGCTTTGAAGCGCAAGTGCCTCACGAGATTGAGCCAACGCGGTTCCTGGCGCTGGACAAGTGTCTTCCGGATCGTCCATTCATGGAGATCCTGGATCTACCCTCCACAACAACAATAGTAGAATCTCAAGAGCTCAAGGTGATGTTTGACTTTGAGTGGCTCGCGATCCTCCGTGCGACGCATCACCTGGCATCAGACTCGGCGTTCCCAATGCGGATGCCAAGTGACAAGATCAAAATCCAAGACAGCGACATCAAGAGGCTGCGACGCCGCGCTTCCGAGTTTCTGATTGAGAAGCAGATCACCAACAAAGTGCCTGGAGAATGGTTCACGGACTCTGTGGTGATTGTGCCGCCACTGAATGATCCGAGAGAAGACGAATGGAGAGCGAGGTCTCGTAATCTCGGGAATCCACAGACAGAGCTGATCCTGGAGTTCCTGGAGTTGAACCGCGTATTCACGATGCCATTTCAAGCGAACTAGAGCGTCTCCCATTTGTTATTGGCTAATAGCAATAGTATGGCTCGTACGTAGACTCGCTCAATCAAACTCTACTGTACCAACTTGCTCATGCCGTGTACGATCCGCTACGACGTCGAGTTCAGCTGCACGAGCATCCTGACGACGCTCTTCAGCTCGAGCTCAGCGAGTCGCACGAATCCGAGCTCTGGGTTCGGCTTGTTGCTCGTGACTGCATCGGTCGTGGCTCTTGACGTGTCCATGCTCCTGACGACCAAGGTCGATCGGCTTCTCGAGGACAACAGAAGAAGACGACACCAGCTTCACAGACATTGTATTAGCGACCATTCTACACGCCCTTGCATAGCCCACATATCAAAGAACTATCTATTTGCATGACCAACAAGGCAAAGCAAACCACTATGAACCCACATCTCAATGTGTTTTCTCAATGTTGTTCAATCAGTAACTTTGTGTGGCTCGTTGCTCCTGTTGGACGGTTTCAAAATCGTCCATCGATCTAATTTAGACTTCAGTTTTTCCCCCTAATACTAATTAGTACCAAACGTCCACCTTATCATGTTGGTTTTCTCAGATAAAACTGTCCTTCTCACACTCTGGAGGCCAATATCAGATTTCTGTCCGATTTAATCACTGGTGGTTGTTCGCGGAGTTCAAAAGAGGATGATGTTTTGGATGTGAACACCAAGCCAACTGAGTCGAGTGGGGTAGCACAGAACTCAGCGAAGTGTTGATCCAGAGAAGACTATACCAACACAAGTGCGCTCAGTCAGATCAATATTTGCGCTTTGGATAGATTGTTTATTATAAGTATTATTGGATATTGCATTCGCTCTAGATATTCCGTTGCGCTCCAGCAGATCATGCGGGTTTGGCTATACGCCCTATCCAGCGAGACCAGAGTTCTACTTTCTACGACCACCTTGAGACAAAACTCCTCTCTAGTCAGCAAGCTCCGAGGACGAAGACATCTCTTTCAAGTCCATCTGAACCGTCAGCAGCTCGTTCAGCGCTTCTTCTGCCGATGGTCGATCTTCAGGCTGGAACGAGATGCACTGCATCGTCAGCATGCGGATCGAGATGGGCGAGCGGGCGCCAATCATCGGGATCACATTGTAGCTGCTGCTGCTCAGGATCGCCACTTCCGAGTCTACTCGGTGGAGCGCGTCGACAGGAAACTCGTACGTGTCCAGATACGACAGCAGGATCCCAAACGAGTACATGTCTGCTTTTGTGGTATACTGCTGTCCGTCAATTACCTCTGGGGCTGTCCAGACAGTCATGTCCATCTGGACCTCGTCCTGCGGATCAACGTGGCTACTGCTGCTGCTGCTGCTGCCACTCTCACTCGCTTGCACGCTTAACTGTCGTTCAGACCACCGCAGCAACGCACTGGAGCACGACAAGTCATTCAGCTTGACGTGCCAGGAGTCGTCAAGCAGCACTTTTCTGGAACTAAAGTTGCCGTGGAACAGAGACGGCGAGAACGAATGCAGGTGTACCAGTGCCCGCGCAATATCGATCGCAACCGAGAGCTTCGACTTGCAGGATGGCGAATCGCGATCCCAAGTCCAAGCATGTAGACCACGGATCGACCCGGGGATGTCGATTGAACCCGCAACTCCGTCCTCCCTATCGTTCTCCTTCGTGACATGCTCAACTCCTGTCCGCTGTAGGATCAACGCGTCCTGCAATTCCACCTTCTGCTTCTCGATGAAATTGTCAAGCGTTCTCATGTTCATGAATTCCGTCACGAGCGTCAGCGTTTCAGCTCTGTCGTTCTGTCCTCCAGTGTCTCGACTAAACGGTCCGCCTCGAAGATACCCAATGAAGCTCACAATGTTCACGTGGGACACCATCGAGTGTAACTGGATCTCTCTCAAAAAGCTTTTCAGCGTGCAGCCGCGAGAAATACCGCCTCTGTTGCTCTCAAAAGCCACTTTTTTCGACTTGGTGCTGCCTTGGAGTTGAAGGGTCTTCAGCACCACGACTTGGTTCCTGAGACTCGCGAGTGTGTAGATAAACTGGCTTGCTTGCTGGCTGGATTTATTTCCACGGTGCTCGGGTTCCACCAACGACACTTGAGGCAGATTCAACGGGAATTCAAGTCTGGATGGCGCGATCAAGAACGCCTCGAGTTTCTGACTCACGCTGTGCGTGAGGACATCGCTCACAAAATCGTCAGTGCTGTTGGCGTCAGTGGTTTCGTCGTCGAGGGTGTCTTCCTGTGAATTCGAAAGCAGCGATTCGGTTTCTTTCTCGCCTCTCTCAAGTGCATCCATGTCGGTGGAGCGGGAATTCACCACTGATCTGGATTTTGCGAGCTCGCTTTTCCTGTTGGTATATGCTCCATTCACACGGCGCACGGACGTGTGACAGCAGCTGTATAGACCCATCGCCACGACTAGTCCAAGCAGAAGTAGAGCGCTCACAAGAAGAAACCACGAGCGGCTCTGGTGCCAGGTTTCGTACAACAGTGGTAGCTCTTTTGCCTTCTGCGTCGAGTTCTTGTGTACGAGGATCGACTCGTCTGTGATCGAAGCAGCTTGGGCAACAGAAGCGTACTTTGCGATAAAGTCGTCGTCCGAGAGCACGCAGAGCATCGTATCGTTCACAAAAAAATGCTTTGCGAGCGGGTCCGAGCACTTGACAGACGACGTTGCCGACACGTCAAAGAGCGCCAGCTTCTGGAAGCGCTCGGCATCTGTGCGGCGGACTTCAAATTCTTCCAAACTGATCACTGGTTTCGCGAACAGGAGCGGTGTGGAAAGCGTCGTTGCTTCAATTTCGGTTGTTGTAGTGGTGGTTGCTAACTTTCTCGCTGCTTGAGTAGTGGTAGCACTGACAGCATACCCAGCGTTGATCACGAGTCGATTCAGCGCTGACGGGAAGATCACGCCGGCAATGCGCGAGATGGGGTTCGTCGAGAAATTGAGCGAGAGCAGCGAATTCGGAAATGAAAAGTTCTCGAGTCTGTCCAAGCTGCCGCCCGCCACATTCCTTTCATTTACCAAGAAAAACAGTAGAGTTAAGTGATGTGTACGTGGATGGTCACCAGTCAACTAACTACCTAAAGCTGCTTGCCAATGAGTACGTACAAATGCTGAAGCATGGGTGGCAACGCCGCAAACTGGAGCGACTCAATTGGGTTCAGGGTGAGATTTCTGCAGCGCATCAGACAGAAGAGACAAAGTCAAGAAAAACGTTGGCGATGGTAGATGAGCAACAACAGCTAGATAGCAATACGCACAGCATCGTGAGTTTTGCTGGGAAGGACACGTTGTCGATTGAGACAATATCATTGTTCGTGAGATCCCTACACAAAATTCCCAGTCAGTGCCGTCAAAGAAACGTCCCCAAAGCATCTTTACAGAGAGAGAGAGAGAGAGAGATAGTCAAACTTACAGTGTCAGCAATGACGATGGGAAGATAAAGTCATCCAAAGAGCCGATGCTATTGTTTGATAAATATCTACAGTAACATCCGACACAAGCACGGCAATTAATTAGTATCGGAATCGAAGCATTATACCCAATGCGCATCGCGAGGTTCTTACATGTGCGTGGTACTGTTCTGGTCGCTCCGTCCTGGACGAAACGACTCGACCGTGTTGTTGTCAAGCCGCCTGAAGAGCACACAGATAGAGACAGCAATTGATACAGCGTCGTCAGCCATCGTCACCATTGACAAATCCCAGCAGTAATATTGTATCAAAGATGCATAAAGCACGGGTGACGTACAGAATGCGCACGGCCGACGGGATCCCCACAACACGCCGAATGTTGCGCTTGCGCACATCGAGCTCGTAGACGCTCTCGCCTGTGTCTTTGTCCTGGACCTGCTTGCCGCTCACGACAACACTCCGGCAGGAGTCCGCGTCGACGATCTGCGCGCTCGTGTTGCTCGCCTTAGCGCTGCTGCTTGTGCCGCTGTACACGGCGAGGGTTGTGACGTCCGGGCAGCCAACGTCTTCATCGCTGCTGCCGCTGCTATCGTCGTCCTCGCCCAGGAGCCGGATGCTGTGCTCGTCGTCCTCTCCCAGGAGTCGAATGCTATGCTCGTCGTCGCCGACATTCACTGCCGCGCACGTGAGCGCATAAAGCGATAACAGAAGTGGTAAGAGAGCGAGCCATCTTCTTTGGTTATGCGAGCTGGATCGTCTGTGGTTGCTGCGGCGCGCTACACTGCTCATTTGTCTGCCTTTTGGACACTCCTGCGCACGCACAGACCCACTTGCTTGTGTGCAGAGTGTGTAGCGGGCGCTTCGAGTAAGGGAGTAGTGAGTTAGGCGATGATGACCGCGCTTGTGCGAGCAGCAAATGAACACCGCAATTGTCTAATGTCCCATGTGTTTCAGGTGTGTCGACGGCGCATTGTGCACCCACGCAGAGACAGCGAGAGGCGCCATCAGCAGCAGCCCCATCGCCAGTTGTTCCGCCCGCGCCACATCACACTCGTCTTGCTGCACTATCAATGTGCCAGAGCGAAATGATGGAAACTGGTTGTCTTTGCGAGGCGACGATAATTCATTCATAGAGACTATAAATGATAGAAATGAATTGATATTTCATAATACGGTGGACCGATTTAGAAAATTTATGTAGTATGGAAGGTTTTAGGTCAGCAAATCCCGAATGCATCAACATCGGAACAGAAACGAGCCGCAAATGCAACAAACTGAGCGTGTGTGACCTTTCTGCGGAGGTCTCTGCTGGTGTTCCTCTTGCCAGTTCCAGAGTCAAATGCTCTCACATCGAACGCCCCTAATCAGTGCGCTTATTGCCAGAAGACACCGAAGCGGAAGCGGTGGAAGCACAATCCTGTTGTTGAGCACATGGACCCAGTTGGCTTCAGCTTAATCGAGTGATCACACCATTGTGTTTGTTGTGCCAAAGAGAAGCTCAAGCCAAAGCAAAGATGCGGGAGCCAGATTTCGATACAGAAGCCTAATGAGAGTTGCAATACATCTCATGGCGCAACCAAGCATGAAGCGCAAAGCAAATCATCCGGTCGGTCAGGTAGAGCATAACGCAATTGCTTCAGCGCACGCAGCGCTGTGCACGGTTCTCGCTTCACAGGCTTGTGGAGTGCGCCACCGAATAAACATTTGGATCTGCTTGGGCAAGTTGTGGGGTTTACAACACGGAGCTCTTCGCGGGACACACTATGTCCACAACAGGACAACAGCAAAACGACAAGGCAAGAGTGATAGTCTCTTCAACTCGCACTTTGTCGAGTATATGCAGTACAAGCGGTTGCTTTTGTTTCACACAAAAGGACATAATGAAGGTAATTAGAATTTATACTTGATCTTACTAAGGGGTGCACGTCCACATGCAGAAAAACTGAGAATCCAGCGCGGCGAACGTAATTACGCGTCCGGTCTCTCAAAATCTTAGGAATGCGCGTGATTTCCAGCTTCCAGCTTCTAGCTCAACGATGAACGATCTGGAGCGAAGCGTTGCAGAGCGGAACAAGATCGCGGACGTGCGGGTATTGGCGCGCGTTCACCTACCCAAGTGGCGATCGAGTTGAACGCGAACCTGAGTGCGCTCTATCAGCACGATTATAGGAGAAAACAGCGAATCAAAAACAGACTTCCATTTAGGACGACCAGCAGGACGCCCTGAGAAGATCGACACCGAGTGGAAGTCACAACTTCTTGAGCTAAAACAAAGCAACACGTCTTGACCTCAACATCAGCTGTAACACGGTGCAGGATACTGAAGGCCCCAAAAGTGATCGAAGACGAGTTTATTACGTACAAGGATAAAGAGGCGATTCCGAAAATGATTCGAGCCCTGTCGACAGCGCTTGAATCAATTGAGATATGTGTGTTCATCTTCACGCATGAACAGGTTAGTAAACGTATGAATAGCAATCTCGATATCATTTTGTTTCTTATTTCTATGGACTTGTTTGCCACCGATCTTGCTAGCTTGTTTTTAGCTGGCCAACGCTGTCATTGACCGCATCGAGAAAGATGTATCAGTCTCAATTGTGTCCAACTCGAAGACGCTGGACGCGGATAAATGCCAACTACGTCGACTCAAAGCAAAGGCACGTATACCTGACAAAAGATGATTGGGCGATTAATGTTGGAACTGAAGATGCTTGTGTTGATGTGACCAGGGTGTCCATGTGAGCGTGGTGAAGTATCGCGGCTGCTTTCATCCCAAGTTTGCGATCATTGATCGTAAGCTTACGATGAGTGGCTCGGCCAACTGGTCCGATGCAGCCTTTACTAGCAATGTGGACAATGTTCACGTTCGCTCCAAGGACACACAAGTTGGTAAGGATGTTGACCAACATTAGTCTGACCTAACTAACCGCAACAACTAACGATCTACTATATTATGATCTGTAATAGGCAGCATGGTAAAACTATTCTACGACCAACTTCTCAAGTCGAGCGAGATTGGGGACATGCGCACACCGCCGATCAAGACCTCCAGGTATTTCCATCGCAGCAAGTGAGGATTGCGACAGCACAGTAGTGATCAGTTCGCTTTCATCAGCTCAAGCCATCTGTTCATCGTACCACTTGCCGAGATGTTCTTGGGTGTGAGACGTGCAGTGCAGAAACCAGTCCGTGGTCGCATTTACATATATTCGTTTGAGTTGGTTAAACGATTGAGCCTTAGATGTAGGCGAAAGGGTTCTGCTCTTTCCTGAACTAATTAGCTTAATCTAGTCCCTGTCGCAATGTGTTCTCCTCATACGCTGTCATCCCTTGACTTTGATCTCCTTCAATTCCGGTACCTCGGGGCAGCTCGAAGCTAGTGTATGCCACTTCAGTGCAGCACAGACAGCTGCTACAACGTCGCGCTCCGAGCTTCAAGGGGTTCGACCTCGAGGTCGCTGAGACCTGGCGCAGGCGAATCTCGTTGGTCTTCCTATGCAAGCGTGAAGGAGCCACCGCGCATCTCACGCTAGCAAAACAGATTTAGTCAGACAGCAGCTGCATACACAGGCACACTACCTACAACAGCAGCAGCAATAGACCAAGAACAGTGGTGCACCGGTGACTGTCACGTGTGTGGAGAGCGCGCGTGCGAGCGGTGCATTAATTGCTAAAAGTGCAAACAAAATTGCTATAACCTCCGACTTTTGTGATACTCATTTTGAAGGTTTTGAAGGGTGATACGTGGCAGTATTCAAGGTTTTACCTTTTCGTGCCTCAAACAAACCGGTCCCTCTGAGGTTTTTCACGAGCGCTCAAAATGCGGGAGCGGGGAGGTCATTTTGGATTTCCCCCGATCGCAACACAACACATCAACAGCAGAGCAACCATGGTACGTCGAGGTGCTGGCTGGGTGCCTGCGTGTGCATGGGACTGATAGCGGGGCGGGGGGGGGGGGCGGCGCGGGGGGGGCGGCAGTGGGGGGGGGGGGTGGGGGGGGGGGGGTGGTGGGTGGTTGGAGGGTGGTATTGTGAGGGGCGGTTGC
>JALBZB010000586.1:0-22832 GCA_038050625.1 Pythium sp. MPC-2022a | reverse complement strand
GGTGCAGACGAATGTGGGAGGCGTGTTCTACGAGCTGGCGAGAGAGGGCGGGTACTTGGGTCAGCTTGGTGCTGAGTAGAGTAGACTGTTGCAAGAAAGAGAGAAAGTGAACCTTGATGTTCACCTGCACGAAACTGACTTCGCTGTGACGTTCGATAACTTCGTAATACAACGGTTTTGCGCTTTTGCTTTGTCTGTTATTGACCAACTTCTCTGAAAAGATGGCAGCGTCCGTGAATAGTGAGCGTGCTCTCTCGTGTGTATGCCCTCGCTACATTTGAAAGTCGTTCTCAAGTGCTCTTGTTCTGCTCTTACCGTTTGATGTAGCCATCCAGAAGTTTGATTGGCATCAAACTCACTTGAGTGACACGGAATGTTTCTGTGTCAAGGCTCGTAAAAACTGGGATGTCACTTTTTCAAGGGAGCTCTTGGATTCGTACTTTATAGAATTCTATCAGTATGCTCTCGTAATTACGCTCGTAAAAACCAAATGTCTATGTGTTGGAGGGGTGGGAGGCGAAAGTCTCGCTACCAGCCAACCAACCACTGGCTTTGAACGGCATGGGGATGCAAGGAATAGTGGCTTGAGGCGGCTAATAACAGCAGCGCGTGACATTTGACGAAAGCGATAAAAAGCCATCATGTCTATCAGCAAGGAACAACACGACGAACTTTGCGTCTCGTACGCCTCGTTGGTGCTCTTCGACGGTGAAGCCGAAATCACCGCGGATGCCATCTCCGCCGTGATCGCCGCCTCGGGCAACGAAGTCGCCCCATACTGGCCAGGTCTCTTCGCCCAGCTCTTGTCCAAGAGCGACAAGGTCCTTGAACTGATCTCGTCGGGTGGTCCAGCCGCCAGTGGTGCTGCCGCCGCTGGCGCCGCTGCCGGTGCCGGTGACGCCGCTGAGGCCAAGGAAGAAGAGAAGGAGGAAGAAGAGGAAGCTGTACGTTGACAACGCGCGTTTAATTTGATTTGTGTGCATCGCAAGACTTGATTGATGGGTGGAGTGTGATACCGTTTACTAACGCTCACTTTATTATTTTGTGTGCGTGTCTTTCGATCCAACAGGACCTTGGCGCTGGCATGGACATGTTCGGCGGTGGTGCTGACTACTAAGCTACTGCGGTAGAAAATATCAAGTATCATTAGATCTTCCTCAGTCGCTTGACGGCTCGTCTCGCTAACCAACTGTAAATGGACATTGCCCGTCTGTTGTTCCGGAGTCAAACAAAGTTGTGCCGTGTTGGTCCTCCCATCTTCTGCTGTTGCCAGTCCTGCTTCTGCTGAATTCGAATGCTTTGGAGAGCAAGCCGTCGTCGACAGACCCAGAGCGCTCCCACACAGGTCCCAACAGGTTTCCGCAGTCCGTGACAGCTACAGCTCGCGAGTCAAACAGGTTTTAGCAGCTACCAGACAGGATCGCAGGCTCTTGACCATCCATCCGACGTGCAAGACACAGGTTTACAGGGGCTGGCGTCGTCAACGGTGCTTATTGGTGACGCAGTGGAGCTGCTCGTCATGAACGGTGGCGTGATGGCGTGGAGGGGTTGCTGTTGACGGCGGATCAAGAAGTCCAGTATCAGCTGAGCCCTTGTTTTCTGTGATGCTCTATGCAAGAGGGCTACGTTGTATTCTTCGCACCGTCCTCAGCAATTGCCTCAGTGTGTTAGGATGGTGGACATTGACTCAAGGGACATTTGCTACTGCCCTTCAAAGCTTCTCGGTGACCTGTTTCTTTTCTTTTACAAATGTGTGCTGGTGCCTCATTTGATTGAATTTAACGCACGCCCTCTCAAAGCATCCTCACGACGACTATGGTACATGCAGTTCGGCAAGTCTGCGAATTGCCGCCTCGCTCACTTGCAACGCCTTGTCGTGCATGCGAGTCATTTTCCCCCTCTCAAGTTGATGAGCAGTCAAATCCATGTCTATAGTTGTTAATCTTTAATGCTGGGTGTGATTTTATGTAGTAATGTTCAATTCATCGACTAAATACGTAATTTTTGTATTTATCATGCTTAAATTTGTAGCTGACCATCACTCCGCTTCTCTATTCTTTTAAATGTTTGAACACTCGTCCTTGCTTTTGAAATGCGCGCGCGACAAGCAAGACAGGCAAGCCCAAGCCTGGCTTATCGTGAAAAGCGCCCGCCCCAGCACCAACACCAGCAACAGCAAGAAGCAAGAAGCAGAAAGCAGCAAATTCGATGCACCGTCGCACTGGAAGCGGCAGCTCGGGCGAGGGCGACATGGCTGCGAGCGCCGGCACCCCGTCTGCGACGACTAAGTGGGGTGTGCGCGTGTCCACGAACCCGTTCGCGGCGCTCGACAGCAGAAGCAGCAGCAGCAGCAGCGCCACCATCCTCGACTTTGAAGATCAGAGCCAGCGCAGTGAGGAAGAGAAAGACGACGACGTGCAGTGGAAGGACTCGACGGCGTTCCTGCAGGAAGTGACGCAGAGAGACGAGTTCGCGGGCGGCTTTAGTGCGACGTTCGTGCACGGGAAGGAGAACCTCGCGCCGAGTCGACGAAATATCCATATCTATGAGCGTCCCGGCACGACTGCGGCTGCGACGACTCCGCGCTCGAAGGCCGTAGTCCGCTCCGGCAGCGTGAGACCACCGCGCGCACCGATCACGCCGTCCAAGTTTGCGGATCCTGCGTCGAGAGAGCAGTTTAGCGTTCTTGGGAAGCGACAGCACGAAGTGATCGGGCACGGCAGAATCTTGACACCGACTAAAATCTCCTCTCATGGTGTGGACTCCAAAAGAAGCGATCCCGTAGATCCGGCTGACGATGACAACCAGAGCGAATATGCACAGGTGACAGGGAATGTGACAATGGTGGTGAACGATTTCAACTGCGTGCCGCACTTGGGCTTTGGACGAGTGCCGATCAGCGACCGCAAGACCCTGCAGCTCACACTCCAGAACCCAAGCAACCTCGGCAATGCGCGCATCAAGTACGAAGGATACTCGCTTGCCCATAAGGAAAGCAACCACAGACTACCCAGCGAGAAGCCTCGCTTCAAGTGCGATCTTCACGTCTGCGTGGTTCCAGCTGAAAGCTCCGTCTTGCTTCGAATCACATTTGAGCCGCTGGAGGAAGACCTTGAGCGCGAGCTCGCGGGGATTATGCGGTTCACAGTGAACGACAGATACAAGCTGCAATGCAAGGTGACCGGGTACGGCGTCGCAAGAGCTCACAAGAAATCTCGTTTCAGAGGTCAAGGCGCCTTCGCTCTTCCGGAAGCTCGAAGTCAACGCGTTGTGTCGGATCAAGTTCTTCAGATCTCAGCAAAACCAGAAGTAGTCATTCCAGAAACGAAGAATACTAAGCAAACCGAGACGAGTGGAAAGATTGCGTCACGGAATGCTGACCCCCGAACAGGATCCAAGAGACGCGAGTTGATCGTGCTAGATATGACGCCACCAAGAAAACCAAGAGTGAAGCGTCTTCGAATTGAGCACACCGGTGATGAGGATGCGACCGCGAAAAAGCTGGACTTGACCCCAAGCAAGACTCTTCCCGGAGGCAGCAGTTTCTCAGGGTCATGGTGGAGCCAGCGAAAGATCGTGTACGACGAGAACTGGATGGTCAAGCAAGAAGAAGGTTTCACGAAGTGGATGAACTACGTGCTCGTCGACTCGAATATCCAGCGTTTCATGGAAGAAAAAGAATTGCAAGCCGAGATTCCAGCCACTCAGCAGTTTACCATGATAAATGCACACAAGTCCCGGCGGAAGAAGCAAAGATTCGACTTCTCTTCGTTAAGAGTTCTTGCGCAGAAGCGGATTGAAAACTCGTGGACGCGATCAGCAAACGAGATCTATCACTCCCCAGCGATGGACGATATTCTGTTCGACATTCAAGAAGAAATCACTCGAAAGAAGCTCGTGTTCCGCCAAGACCGCCCTGTTTACGCAGACGTCGGATTGCAAGAGGAACTGATCTCGCTGCTGAACAACTACCACCCTGTATGGCTTCGACTCGGTTTGGAAGCTGTGCTTGGCCAGAGAGTGATGCGGGACGAAAGATGCACTCTGAGGTCGATGTTCGCAACTTCTGCGAAGAAGAGTGCCAAACCCTCGAAGATGCCACGAGCGCTGCGGCGGATTATTTTGCAGCACTTGGTCCACGACTCGCACGTTGCGAAGAAGTTTCGGTTGGTGAAAAATCTGAAGACGCCCATGGACGGCTCTCTAGGCTCGAACGACGCTGGCAGTGGTCGACCGGCAAGAAACTTCTTCGTCAACAAGAAGAAGAACATCACCGGTCGCGAGTATTTTGACGCGCTGATGGACAGCTTCATCCTGAAGTTTTTGATGTTGATCAAGTTTCTTGATTCCGCCATCGAGAGCCGAGTTGACAAGTTCATGCATTTCCCGTGTCTTTTTCGTGTTTCCCCGACGGCGGGAGGGAAGAAAGTGGACGAGAAGGAGTCAGCGAACGCCGAGAAGAAGATCAAGTGTTCGCAAGATATGGTGACCGAATTTTGCCGATTCTTCTTGTCCAGCGAAGGACGCATCGACAAGCACTTGAAGCAGCTGGGATATGTTCTGAAGCACCAACAGACTCCGCTGGATGAAATCGATGTTCAGATCAAAAACCTTGCGGTCGATTTGCGCGACGGTGTGCGTCTTGCGAAGTTGATGGAGGCACTGACATCCCAGTCGAATCAAGTAACGACGACGTCTCTGTCCAGCTATTTGCGCGTGCCAGCCCTCTCTCGACTGCAGAAAGTGCATAACGTGGAGATTTGCCTGCATTATCTTCAAGAGAAGTGTGGACAAGATGTGCTTGAGAGCATCAAGACTGCGACGAATGTGGCAGTAAATGCCGCGAAGAAAAGCGGACGCTTCTCGCTGAGCTCGTCTGGGTTCGCGAGTCTCCAAAATCAAGTGGACGAGAAACTGGTCGAGAAGATCGCGAAGGACATTGTCGACGGTCATCGCGAGAAAACGCTTGCGTTGTTGTGGAAGCTGATCAGCTGCTTCCAGCTGCAGTCGCTCGTTGACACCGAGGTTATTAAGCGGGAGATCGACTACATTCAGCAGCGGATGAGTTTTCGCTCGGTCGAGTTTCTTGAAAAACAGCAGAAGAAGACACCATTTCGGGGACACAGGGATGAGAGCGCTGAAGATCAGGTCTATGCTTTGCTTCTGGAGTGGTGTCGTGTGGTCTGTGCCAACTACTTCGTGCCAGTGGAAGATTTCACTGCTTCGTTTGCTGACGGTAAAGCGCTTTGCTACCTGCTGCACTACTACCACCCGATGCTGCTTTCGAAAGCGGACATTTTACCCACCACAGCGGATCGTGCTGGAGATATGGAGCAGCTGCTCGCAAATGAGAGGCAGCACTTTATGACAGTGAACGAGCGAGTGAAGCAGCTTGGAGAAGTCCCCGTGCTCGTTCCGCAGCATTACCACAGTCAGAACCCCCCAGAGGAGAAGATGGTCGTGACTTTTGTTTGCTACTTGCAGTCAAGATTGATGGATTCGAGCAGGGAGATTCACGCCGCATCAAGACTCAAACGCTGGTGGATGAGCCCGTGGATTCGAACACAGATGCGAATCAAGAAGAACAGAAGTGCACGAATTATTCAGCGGTTCTGGTTCACATCCAGCCAGAAGCGCCTCGCAATTCGGCAATGTCGCAGATTGCTCCGCGCAGCTCACGTTATGAAAAGCGTGATGATGATGTGGTCCACGAGAGTTCAATACACTCGATTTCGAGACGCAGTGACTGCGCTTCAGCGAGCGTTCCGTTTGAAGCGGTTGCAGTCGTCTGACAACATGCAGAAGTGGGAGAACGCTGCCATTCTTATCCAGAACCAGTGGCGAAAGTACGTTAATGCGAAGATTGCGAGACAGAAGATGGAAGTTGAAGCTGCAAGAATGCGTATCGGTCGGCGTCTGCGCATGAAATCCAGCTGTGCGAAGATTGAGAACTGCTGGGTTCAGTATTTGCAGCGACGTGCAGCAAGACAGTATCGCAAGAGACTCTTTTTGGCGCAGAGTTTCGCGTCGAGCAAGCTTCAACGCTTCTGGCGGCAATATCGCTCCCGTCAGATTGCGAGACAGCTACGACAAGCAGTGTGGAAATATGAGCACGAGAGCGCGGCGATTATCCAGTCCAAGTGGAGAAAGCGCCAGCATCGTATTTCACTGTGCCGCCGTATTTACGTGAAGATGTGCGCTGAAAAGGTGAAGAGTGCTCTTCGAGTGAATGTGGTGAAGCGTAAAGTGGAACGCGCCGTTGCACTCGAGCGCTTTCAGAAGCTGCTTCAAGAGAAAGAGATGGACAAGAAACGACATATTCTCAAGAAGAGAGTCGAAAGTCGAGCTGCCGTGCGCATCCAAGGCGCATACCGCGCGTACTCTCTCTCGAAGACGAGATGCTCTGCAGCAGTCAAGATCCAAAGTTTTGTCCGTTGTTTCCTCCAGCGCAAGAGCTTCCAGTACCAGTGCGGTCGGATTATTCAACTGCAACGCAACGTTAGGATCTGGCGAAGAAATATCCACATCAAGGCTCTGCTTCGATTTGGCCAACTGCTTGAAGCGTACCAGCACCATACACAAGAGCGCAAAACTCGTGCTGCTGTTGAGATCCAAAGCGCATACAGGCGTTTTGCTGAAGTACAGAGATTCCAGCACACGCTTTCCTGCGTCGTTCTACTGCAGCGGAACTTCCGCATTGTACGTCGACAGCGTCAGGTGCAGGTGTTGATTTACTTCTACGAGATGTTGATCACATACCAGCAGATGCGACTTGACGAGCGTGAAAGGCAACTGATGATGCAGCACGCTGCCACGCGAATCCAAGCAGTCTTCCGCTCGTTTGCACGGCGAAAAGTGTTCGCGTACAAGTTTTCTCAAATCGTCAAGATTCAGCGAAACATTCGGACATGGCGTCGAAACCGACAAATCAAGGCTCTGCTTCGGTTCAATCGGATGCTCGTTGTCTACCAGCGCACCAAAGCTGAGCGCCTGCAGATGCTGCGCTGGAGAGTGGAGAATCGGGCTGCTTCTGCTATTCAACTCGGGTTCAGGTCGTTTGGGCACCGCAAGCGAGCTGGTGCTGCCGCTCGCATTCAAGCGTGTGTTCGTGGATGGTGCGTGAGAAGACAACGATTCAACTTCTACGCCCTGAAAGCGCAGTTGTCTCGTCTTTGCGTGTTTTTTGCGTGCTGGAAGATCGAGTTGTGGTACGGAAAGAAGCTGCAGAAACAGAAGAAACGCAAGGCACTCGTCGCAAAAGCTCGATGGGTTCAGCTTGGCGCCGGCATTCTTCAGAAGCGCACAGCAGACGCAAATAAAATTGCGATGTGCTGGAACTCATACAAGTTGCGTGGCGAGATCTCTGCCAAAATTGCTCAGCGCCGAGAGGAGCGCTGTCGAACGAGAGAACGACTTGGAGCTCGCACAATTCAGCACTGGTGGATTCGTCTGTGTCTAAAGTGGCAGGGTCGCAGTATGATCGCCCACGAGAAGAAACGACGAGAGGAAATTGCGGCAGAAGAAGTGCGCCGCCAAGAAGCACTCGCAGCAGAGAAGGCGCGACGTCAAGCAGAAATTGTAGCCAAGAAAGCTCGTCAACAAGCGCAAGTTGCTGCAGAAGAGTCCCGACGCCAAAAGGAAGCTGCTGCAGCAGAAGCACGACGACAAGCAGAAGCTGCTGCCGAAGAAGCGCGTCGCCAGGCACGAGCCGCAGCTGAGGAAGCACGACGCCAAGCACAAATCGCAGCAGAGAAAGCGCGACGCGAGGAAATGCAGCGGATTCGCGAGCACGCCAAACGTGTCATCAGCAAGACTGTGTACCGCCGCGTGGTCGTGCCAAACCGCGTGGAAAGAAACTTCATGAGCGCTGTCCAACGCGTCCAATCCTGGTGGCGTGGTATGCTGGTTCGCTTGCACCAGAGCAACGCGGAGGTGACGAATCAGCGAAAGAAGATTTCAACCATGACTCTCGTAACTTCAGAGCCACCTGCTTCGTCCAAGGAGTTGATGCAACCGGAGCAGCCGTTGACACTTGGCGCTCGGTTGGAGATGGCGCTTCACCTGCTTCTCCATGGCAAACGACTGCAGGAGATGCTGTTCGCTGGACACACGATCGAAGTTTGCACAAAGTACTCGCGCGAGTGCTGCCGACGATGCGTGAAGCTTGGGATTCCAAAGACGATCTTTGCAGCCATTCGAGGACTGAACCGAAGCCGTCCGCACGTCGAATTGCTCCATCAGTTGCTTTTGGTGCTGGAGAACTTGACGACGTACCAACTGTGGGACCGGTCGAACGCGTTGCCAGGCACAAGACTTGGCAAGACGACCGAGTCGGTGATGGAAAACGTCCGAGCGATCGAGGCGCTTGTGGATTTGATGCACATCCACCGCGACATGCAGCAGATCTTTGCGCTTTCTGCGAAAGTGCTGAAGTTTTACGTGACGGAGATGCGACTTCACAAGTATGTGTTTGAAAGGAACGAGAGCGCGATGGAGATCTGGCACGATGCCGAGCGGCGTCTGCGCGGACTGCACAATTTGCTGGAGAAGAAGATGGCGGTGTACACGGCGATCTCGATCGCGTCGAAGCACATTCAGACCCCGAGCAAAGCCACCGCCAGTCTGGCGAGCAGGATGAACCCGAAGCTCGGCATGTCGATCCTGAGTCAGCTGCTGAAAATGGCCGAGTGAGAAGCAAGTGAAGTATGAAGAGGAAGAGAGAAGGTAGATTTACGTCTAATGTTGTAGCGTGGGTAAGTTAAAGAATGTATGCGATTCAAGTGTTGATTGAGATTGGTGTGAGTGTGATGAGGATGCTAATTAAACTACTGACAAGAATGGAACGTACTTCTTTCTAGATGAAGATGATGTGGGCGAATACAAACGAAGGAGCGATGAAGCGCTCTCGGTCGCTCAGTTCGAGCCGTACGTGGTCACAGTTCTGTCACAGCAGCAGCACAGAGCGAAGAAGATTAATCCTCATATTCGCTGAACACAACCACCAAACGCACAAGAACGTGAATACGATGCACAACAGCGAACCCACACGCAAACAGAACAATCGCACGTATGCACCAGGTTTTCATCATCACTCTCTCTCTCTTGCTCTCAGCCTGCAGGGATAAAATTAACCCCAGGGCTGGAGGAAAAGCGCTCGCCATCTGATGGGAATCAGAATAGCAGCCCTACTTCCTCACGAAACCCCACGTCTCGACACCTTTTCCAACCGTCTCATTTCAGAATCAGAATGGTACTGCCAACTGTTGAGGACGGTTGGTGGAGGCGCGAAATGCGGCCTTGAATGAGCGAGAATGAGAGCAAAAAAGTGATGAATTCAAACTTCGTGGGATGTTTCTAATCCGCTGATATGGTACACGTAGGGAGGAGGGCCTTCAGAATATGCAGAGACTCGGGAGTCCACACCACACCAAGCACTTACTTCTCAAGCAGCGGCTTGCGCTCTTCTGCTGCTGTCGGGATGAGGTGGTAGCGGTGCGCGCCGCCGCCGTTCTTCTTGTTCTCGATATACCACACGGTCGTGGAGACGACGAAGATCGTGCCGTAGAGACACGCTGCATGCAACAACGATATACACACAAACAGGTTAGCATTGGGCCACACAAAGTACACAATGAACATCACAATGCCACCTCCATTTACCTGACTCAAAAAGCGGCGCGGAGCTGCTGACGTTCTTGCCGAGCTTCATGTACTCCGGCTGCACTTGCACCAGCACGCCGACCACGAGCAGGAAAAAGAATCCGAAGAGCGACAGCAGCGAGCAGCAGATCGCCCCTGTTCAATTCGCATCCATTCGACCATCGTAGCACACCAACCACAGAAACACCATCAACAAAACATCAAGCACGTCAGTATCACAAACGCCATGTCCATTCAATCGCATTCGTCGACTAGCAAGCCAATGTCGCTTGTGTCCTCAAATTGGATCTTTTCTCATCCTCTCTGAGAATAAGCGACAGCTATTCAACGAGCAAAGAGAGTACGTACAGGAAGTCTTGCTCATGATGACCGATGGCTTGTGTGGATCTGCTGGTAGTGGCGGTGGAGACTGTTGTCACGTGGGCGGCACGAGACACTTTATGTCGAATGCGCTCTTGCTGATGCTGTTGCTGCCTGTTGTAGCTCTTCGACGACTGCCATGAAAAGCCAAACCAAGAAATCCCATGCGGAAGAGAAAGCTCAAGAGTCCACTATTGATGCTGCACTCGGTACTCCTCCATCCTTTCCTCCTCATCCTGCGATCCTTCTTCTCATTGGCTGAAATTTAAATATCAATTTTCAGTCAATCAATGGTCAGATTGAAGATATTTTTCACCAATCAAAAGATAATTTCTAATTGCGCAACTCGTATGAACTGTGTGTTTACATCACCATTTGAAAGATTAGTGATGACGGTGCGTTGCTGAATGAGAGGGAAAAGCAAGTGAACTTCCCGGTGGGGTGGGAGGGTAAAAGAGCTGCTCACTTCGCGAAAGAACACGCAAGCAGCAGCGCAAGACACAAGATACAAGCAGCATGTACGACTTTTGCCTCACCATCCCGGTACGTTCCTGCTCTCCATGTGCGTGTAGAGGCGTTCACTGCCCGTCTATGCGATCCGCTCATACCAGGGTGTCATTTTAGTGCCTCATTTACCGCTTGAAGCGTCCTGGATGCAAACATATCGCTGCCTGATTTGCGTGATGAGCTTCCGGCGGTGCGACAACATGCTTGTTCATAATGAGGCTGACTGTGTTTATCCTGTTTATATTTGTGACTGCTTTGTTGCTATGACAGTATGGCATGCTTTTGGGCATTGGCGGCCTTATCGGCTACGTGAACAGCGGCAGCGCCACGTCAGCGATCGCGGGCGGCGCATCCGGTCTCTTCCTCACGTTTGTCGGCTACTGCAGCTACAACGAGTACCAGCAGAGCCCTGTAACGTCCAAGCTGTGGCCAGCGCTCTCCCTGGGCGTGTCGGGCGCCTTGACCGGTGTCATGGGCATGCGCTACCAGAAGACCGGCGCGTTCTTCCCTGCCGGCGCCGTCGCCGCGACCAGCGCGGCCATGTCACTGTTCTACATCGCGAAGCTCGTTTCGAACCCAAAACCACACTACAAGAAGAAGAAATAAATGGTTTGCCTTGGCACCATTATCAAAGGAAACTAGTACGTGAAGCAAGCGGTAACAGTTTGGAATGAGGTGTCTTCAACACTCATCCGCGACATTTCCTGCAACCAGTTGAGCTCCTCATCAAATTACCATAATGAGGCGCACAACCGACTGCTCACAGTTCCCCTCCATATAAACAGAAACACATAGGTTTGTTTGTGTATATGCGATCGAGTCTGTTTGTGTCTGTTCTTTTGCATCAACTGCGCTTATATATTTCTTGCGTATGTATCAACTGACTATCGTTTTGTGTCGGTTCAGAGTAGCTCCATTCGTCACTGAACTCTTCTCGCTTGACTTAGCTCTGGCGATCTGAGATGCTACACGTTGGGTAGAGTCTGCTCTTATCGTCGCCCAAGCACCGTCAAGCTTCGTAGATCCTTGTGCGATTGCTGGCGACGCCCCATGACGCCCGCCGCCTTGTACTGTCGGGCGAACGAGATGATGTCGTGGAGCGCATTGAGCAGCCAGTCGCGCTGGAGCGCCGACTTGAGCTGCAGATCCAGGTTCCGGACGCCCGTGACCAGCGAGACGCAGCATTCCGGGTCTAGCGGGTACTTCCTCGCCGCGCGCTTGATCACCATCGTGTCGAACTGCGCGTTGTTGCCGCGCACGTCGATCTCGTCGACTGGCAGGAACTCGTCGCTCTTCTCGCCATTCTTGCGCAGCCAATAGAGCCGCGTCGGGTCGCTCGGGTCGTAGCAGAGCTTTGTGTCGTGCGGCTTACCTCGACGCCCGAATTTCACCATCCGCATGTCGTTCAGCACCCCCGCCGCGATCGTCAGCTGGAGCGTCAAGTGGTGCTTCTTCACCGTGAGCACGCGCTGCTTCTTGGCTTTCGAGCCGATTTCTTCCTGCACGTGGTGGCTCAGGTAGTTGAGTTGCGGGTATAGTTGCTCCTTGGTCATGTCTTTCTTTGTGTACGACGACAGAAGATCTTTCAGGTGCGCCTTGGCCCACGGGAAGTCGTGCATCACACTCTTCACGTAGCGCAGCTGGCGGAGCATGATCCCGTGCTGTTGCGGGCCGAGCTGAATCATGAACGGGATGCGCACCTGCCGCTCATTCCACTGCCAGACGATGAAGCGCGCGGGCTTCTTGCGGATCACGAGCTCCGGGATGCCGTCCAGTTTGCGTTCGCGCACGCATACAACCATTTGCGACGATCGTGGCGACGCAAGCACACTCGAAGGGTTTCGCGTTAAGCCATTCGCTTGACCCGTTCTCCATTTCGCTGGGCTACTGTTTCGACCAGCGGATGACACTGATCCTCGCATCGGATAGCAGGCGCTCATGGATTTGCGGCGAGTCGCCCATCGACAAGGTCCAGAAACCTTGGTATCACTTGTGACTGTGGGGCCAACGGAAGAAGAAGGACTCTCGTTGTCCATGGTGACAGCGATGCGCTTTGCTGGGCTGCGCTTCATGGTGAACGACTTCCTGCGTAGCGGCACAGTGGTGGTGATCACGGCGCTGGAACTGAAGCGACGTCGTTGCAAGCAAGAGAGCCGAGGCGACAGTGTTGAAGATGAATAAGAAGGGTCCGCTTGGGCGGCTTGGAGGCGGTTCGCCTTCGCTTCATATTCTTCATTCACTCCACCGTTTGGATCCTTGCCATCATCGTCATCATCGTACAAGCCGTTGAGCTCAGAGTCTGGGAACTGGAACTTGAGTCTCGAGCCTTTGGGAATACTGGATTTCAAGGCAATGCCTCCACTTCCAGATCCGCTGCTAATACCACCAGAACCACCACGTGGTGGCTTTGGCTCTTTGATCGTCTTCTTCATAGGTTCAGTCACTGCCACTGAGAGCAACGACTGGGGGAGAATCTTGGCTTCGTGGATGTGTTTCAAGCTGCTGCTACTGGCGGTTGACACTGATACCATATCGAATCGAGGCTCCTCAACAAGACTCGAGCGGTCTTCACGGTCGTATTCATCCACCAATTCGCTGATGCGAGGCTGCAGCGTGCTGAAATCTTCCTCATCGAGCGCTGGTTCGAGCGAGCTCTCATCGCTCGCGTGGTCTTCCTCGGTCTGGTTGGAGCTGCACAGGCTCGGGTCGTCGCTCTCGTCACTGGAGCCGAAGCTGCTGCTGTCTTCGTCTTCAATGCTGCTGTGCTCTTCTTCTTCTCTTCCTTGTTCTTGTTTGTGCTTGTGATGCTGCTCTTGCTGCTGCTCGTCCTCGGGGAGCTCCGGCTCCTCGTATCCGTGGACCTCGCGAAGCAACGCCACCAGTTTCTGAAGCTGAGCGCTACACAATGAACAGTATCAAAAACGAAATCATCAGGATCCGATACTCCAAGGTAAGACCATCAAGGCAAAGCTTACTCTTTGCCGTGGGACGAGCGCCGCAAGTTCTCCGATTGGGTCTGGATCTTGGACACCGACGACTGGTAGCGATGACACTCGCTCTGTAGCTCCCCATTTTGCCTCTCCAGCTGTGCGATAAGCTGCGATTTCACCTTCAGCTCGCGCTTCGCCGCCCCAAGGAGGTCCAACAGGCGGTGCTCGGATGCTCCCTGGAAAGCGCCGCCGTAGATCGCATCTTCGACGGTTTGCAGCAGGTACTCCATGGCTGGGGATCTCACTGCGGAGGACGTGTGCAGTTGCTGTAGTTGTTTCTTATTACCTTGGCAGCTCTTCGTGGTGCTGCTGGCTTTGCTCGCTGAAGACGACTCGTGCGACGCCAAGTCTTTCTTCATTTCCAACCGCCCGCCTGCGAGATCGCAGTCGTTGTTCTCGCTATGCGGGTGGATCGGGGCCGAGCTTCTTCTTGGCGCAGATGTCGCTGGTAGTGGAGCTTGGTCGCGAGGAGTTTGGTCTTGAGCTTGACTTTGAACGAGAGAGACCGGGAGCCTCAGCGTGAGCTTGGACGACATCAACGAAAGGTGCAAGATCCCCCAGTCAGTCTGTCAATCAAAACGACAAGAGTGAGGAAAAGTGGGGCTGAGCCAGCCGAGGAGCCGTGTCGTTTCGTATTCCAGAATGCCTTCAGCAGCTGAGAGAGAGTGAGAGAGAGAGAGAGAGAGAGAGAGCGCAGACGAGCTCGAAGGCTCCCCCTGACGCCCACAGAGTGAGAGTGAGAATATAAATACGCTGAGCGAGCCAATTGGGGAATGAAGCGTAGATCTCGATACTGGACGCAAAAGTCCAGATTTGTACGTGCTGGTTAACTATCGGTTTTGCTCACAAACTCTGTGTGTTTTTCTTCTCTTCTCCCGCTCTTTCTCAATGAGAAGAAGGCGTCATTTTAAAATACGCCCACGACAAAGCACACACACGCCTTGCTACTACTTGCTTCCGCTTGCGGACGCACTTTCTAGAGACCGGAGTTTGTTTTTAGATGGGAAACATGCGACAGAAACCAGCTCCAAGCGCTCTCTTTAATTGTTGAGCTGCTGAACAAGATCTCACTCAATCGCTCACTCGACTCAATCGGTGCCACAGCTAAAATGGGCCACCAGCACCGCCAAATGCACACAAAGACCTCAAAACCGGCCAAAATCCTCATTTTGTCCGGTGTCTTGTGAGCTCACTGCTGTCGAAAGTGTCACAGTTGTGAAAGGGTGGCGTTGAGGAAGACATGGCTACATTTTAATGGAATGTAGCCATGTCAGTCAGTCAGCTTATTCATCATCTGAAGAGAGATCCAGAGCTCAGTCCAATGCTAGCATGACAACATGAACACGCGTTGGCAAGCTCTAATAAGCAATGCAAATCATCATTCTTCAGTTGCACTCCTATGATTCTGGTGGAGTGATGTCATGTTGTCGGGTATTATCACGAAAGCCAAGTGCAGGTCGCTCGAGGCCATCACCTTTGAATGGAGCTCTTCATTTTTCCATGGAAAACGAAAAGCTCCGACCAAGTCCGGGAAGTTCTTGGTCCCTCCCTTCCTTTTGCTTGACTACTGAATATGAGGAGTTGCAGTACGTCTGACCTGGGATGACCTGTTGAGCGGACACGCGATCTCCAAATTGATAGGTTCGAGCAACTTGCAGCAGTTGAGCTGAAGAACTGCAAGAGACACAATAATAGTTGCGAAATCGTATCCTCCTCTCACATTGAACTGCCCTCCTTTCCCTCTCATTCCTCCCTCAATGACGCCAGATATGAGGTCATTCTGGAAGAAGAATGTGGAAGTGTCGTGTCTGTTTACGGTCGTTAAAGACTCTTGCACTCCACATCATACTTTAACCAAATGCAACTGGGTTGTTAACGGAGGTTAAGCAACCATGTGGCTAAGAATTGCGAAATTAATGACCGCTTCCACCCAAAGCCCTCGCATTCCTCCTTTCCTCTCAGTTCGCAATTTGCCATGGAGTAGACACATCGTCCTCCACTGCCGAGCTCCCCTCGCGTGCGTCGTCCGCTTCCTCTCGTCCTCCTGCTCTCTCTCGCCTTCCACCGCGTGACGTGGTGGGCATTCGCTTCCAAGTCGCGCCGCGTTTTCTCCCAGTTCCCGCGCGGGTGAAGAGCTACGGTTCTTTATCGCTGATGAGATTGGCGCGTCTTGTGGGGACGTCAGTGATATCATGCGAGAGGCGATGGGAAGTGACGACATCGTGAGGGTCTGATATTAGTGCACGTGGTTTTTAGCTGGTGCGAGTCCAGCACTACCTGCGAAGTCGGTGCCTATCCGAGAAGAGGCGCTTTGCTTGAGTGCATGCGCTTCTTGGGGAGTCCGGAATCCCCCACTGAAGACAGAAGGCGTCGGTGAAGGTTTTCCACACGAGATCAAGAGAGGAAGAGTCGAAGATGAAGTGACAGCAGTGCCCAAGACCAAGTGAGTGTACCAAGCGCAGGCAACACGGGAGATGCCGCGCGCGCGCGAGTGTGGTGCTGTTTGACAACGCGGGACAGCGACTGGAGTGGTTTCACGCGAGTGCGTGAAGGTCCTGCCTCGAATGGAGTGTGGAAGCAATTAGGAGCGAGACAGCGTCTGGACTGGAGTTTTCGTCGAGCGACGGCTCGACGCTCCTATCTCATTATGAGTTTTTTTAGGGAGCTCCTGTTTGTCAGGAGCGAGCCAGCGACTGGAGTGGAGTGTGATCTCCTGCCACAAGTGAGTCGAGGAAGCCAATCAGGCTAGACAGCGTCTAGACTGGGGAATTGAGGCCCTTGCCTCTGAACCGGAGGCAGCAACGTCATGGAAGCAACCAAGAGTGCGTGCGCGAGCGTGCATGTGTCTGCATTTACGAGCGATACAAGCGAGCGAGCAATCGAGAAACAAGGAGCAAGAACGTGGAGGACCAAGCCAGGCAACGAATCAAGAGTATGCGGAAGCAGAGATCGCGAAAGGGTCATGCGGATCAGGAGTGTGTGTGCGCAGAAGAAACCAGAACGGGTTTCGATTTGAAGGCAGTGTTTCGTTATAGACGATCGGAGCGAATGGCAGCGAGTTTGTATCTCCTTATTGGGCTGGGAGAGCGCGAGATCAAAGCGGCTGAGGCGCCGCTGCGCAACGTTTTAGTCACTGCCAAAGTTGGCAAAGAGTGTCGGATGCGCCATGTCGCCAGTCCGAGTCGGAAAACACTGTCGGGAGCCCTCTCCCTTCAGGAGCAAGGGAAGAGGAAGCCGCAGTCGTGAATGATATTGGGTAAGCCGCAGTCGTGAATGATATTGGGTAAGCCGCAGTCGTGAATGATATTGGGTAAGCCGCAGTCGTGAATGATATTGGGTAAGCCGCAGTCGTGAATGATATTGGGTAAGCCGCAGTCGTGAATGATATTGGGTAAGCCAGCTCATTTGGACTTTGAAGAAGAAGATGCGACACAGATTCAGGAAGTTGGGAGGCATTATGGTAGATGAGCGAAGATTGCAGGTTGTCAAGGATTGCAGCGTTGAGCTTTCCGCTAGAGGTGCGCTTGTTTATTTGAGGGCATTTGGTCACGGAATAGAGATTTTACTTTTGATCTCACTTCACGTGTTTCTCTTTTCACGTGGTCGGTCGTAGCTAGAGGTTCAGATTTTGGTGGTCAGAATTTGGCACCACCACCATTTTGCTTGACTGTGGAGCTTCAAGCCCAACTGTCATATGCTCAGTTGTGGTGATAGTTGTTGACCACGCTCATGACTGCAAATCTGCCGCCACCAACCAACTACAGAGAACATTTTCTTTCCATTCCCGGTTTTGAGCGAAAGAAACGAAGTGATGCTGAAGCTGATTTGCCAGGTGCTAGGCTTGCCCGAATACTGCGTCGCGGTTTACGTGGACGCGGATGTCATCGTGACCCAGCTGAAAGAAGCCATCCAGCAGAAGGTCGAGGCTATCCACTGTCCAGCGCCGCTGCTGCAGCTGTACGTGTTGAGGCGAAACAACGACGACGGTGACAACCAGTGGCTCGATGGCGACGATCCAGACTTGGACTTGCTTGAAATGGCGCAAGTTCCAGTCTCTGTGCTGGAGAAATATGTGAAACCTGAGCGTCTCATGAAGCCGCGTCGGGAACTGAACTTCTACTTCAACGGCACGAACCACTTCGACAGTGCTGCAGTGCATGTGCTCGTGCAAGTGCCTCGCGGGAATGAAACTGAGTCAGGCGCCGAGTGCTCAGGTGAAGTCCGCGAAATCGAAATCACTGCGCCAGTTCCTCAGGATCACAAGATGCAAAGCGTGACTATGGGAACCCTTGGACATGTAAGGAAGGTACTGCAGTCTGTCGTGGATACAGCGTGCTCGAATCTGAAAATCGGCTACCGCGTCGCCAAAGACGCGACTTTGAAGATTTGCATCAAACTCCGTTGCGTCTACGAACGTGTGTTGGATCGAATGGTTGAAGCTTTCAAAAGTAATTTTGGTATGCGAGCGTCATCAACCAGGGTCAAGTGCATTAACTGATTTGCGGAGCGTAAGGACCACTGGTGTACGAGGTGTAGCGCTAGGCACTTGCGCGATTGTTTTTCCCACTGCGTTTATGTTTGCGTAATGTAGTTGCCGAGCGAATGTTCAATGTAGCACGAAGTTGTACTAACATTATGTAGTAGACAATTCACTCAATTTCCGCGCTGAAGTTTGCAAAGCTGTTGGTAGTGGAGATCATGCGTGAAATGCACTGTCAGTGTGGACAAAGCACACAAAAATCAGCAAATCCAAATGATGGTGACTTTCGAGCCCCAACATAAATGAATCAAAGCTGGTCAAGACCAGAGTCAAACAGAAAAGCCCAACAAGCTCCGCACATTGCTCAGCAGCGGGTGCCTCATGCGAGCTACCAAACCTCCCACCATCGTCAAAATCGGACATCACGGACATATCTGAGCGTTGATATCACACTTGGTGACTTCTTAAATGGTGCTTGCGTGTTGGATTTGTCTCAATGCTGAGAGGATGCCTCCAGCACTTCAACCTGCCAGCAAATACAACAAAACTGCAGTCAAAACGGAAACGAAAAGAGCACGCGCACACGTTTTGGGTGTGGACGAAAAGCCACGAGATACATTATTATGCTTTTGCTTCGCTCTGGCTGCTGGCTGCGCTGTCGATGGGATCTTCTGGTATACACTATGTAGACTCACTGCAACCAATAATCTATTTGTGACGGTCATTTCATGTGCGTGGCGGCCTTCACACTCTTTTTGTGCGGTGGCGGCGGAGGAAGACGACAATGAAGACGCTGTCACTCGTTTGCGCGTGCCTCACCCGCCCACTCGTCACCCTTTAAAAATGAAGAAGAAGATTCACACACCGCTTAGGCGGTGGTCTTCTTCTTTGGTGGGCCACGTGGCAGCTTCACGCCGAGTGCTCGCTCCAGCTTGGAGATGATCTGTCCGTTCGGGATCGCCTTGCCCGACTCGTACTCGGCAATCACTTGCGGTTTCTCGTTGATGGCCGTGCCGAGCGCCTTCTGGGTCATCTTCTTGTCCGTGCGCGCCTTGATCAGCGCTTGCGACAAGTTGCGGTCCACGACATTGTGCTTAAACGTCTCCGTGTCTTCCTCCAGTTTGCGCATGTTCACGTTCGCAGCCGAGTGCGAGCTCTTGTTCGTGCCGGCCATGTCTACGAATCCACACAAATGATAAGAAAAAGAAACAGTCAATAATCACCTTCTTCGATCACATTCCATCCCATTCCACACACACGCTCAAATAGATCCTTAAAAGCAAAGACTTACGCTTGGCTTCCGCGACGACGTTGCCTTGGCGGCGTGCGGCGTTGAGCTGCTGGGCCTTGGCGGCGCCCGTGGCAGGGCCCTTGCTGCCCCATCCGGCGGTCGACCAGTCCTGTCCTTGAACGAAGCTCATTGTATCTGCTGTGGTGGTGGTGGGTGCTTTCGCTTTGCTGGTGCTTGCGTGGCCTGGGAGGATTTTTCTAAAGTGGTTTCGTTGGGGAAAAAAGCGCGAGGCGGACGGGTTGCCTGTGACCATCACTCGCTCATTTTCTTTCCAGAACATTCTAGCAATTTTTGATAAAAATCGACATACAAATCTCTAGTATGTTCAATCCCCAAAACAGAGTGAAGGACACCGCTATGCACGATCGCGTCTATCGCCTTCTGGCCGCTCGACAGATTCACCTCCTTCTCACCAATCTCCGTTACGTCGCTGCCTGGGAACTGCGCCAGATCAGGCAACAAACCGGACGAATCGAGCACTTGCTGGTACTTGACGATCCGAGACGATATCCTCTTTGGCATTGCGTTCGACGAATGTTTTGGATCCATGACTGCTGGAGTAGTACGCCACGCTGGCGCTCCGCACGAACACGCTCCCCGAGATCATCTCCATTTCGCCAAGCACCGCGGAGTGCTCAATCTCTTCATTGCGTTTGTGGTGGATTAGACGCTCACCGCAGTCAAAGTGTTCACTGTGATCGTGCTGTTCAACGCGATCTGAGACCTGCTGCGCGACTTTCCGAACGTGATCTAGCAGCTGATCCAAGCCAAGGTCTCGCTCAAGCGCATGTCCGAGTTCCTCGAGCTTGAAGAGTATAACCCAGCCAACATTGTCCGTGATGACCCAGAGGGCGTTGTGGTTGCCATTGAAAACGGCTCGTTTGGATGGACCAAAGACACCCCGCTGCTCAAGAACGTGAATCTCAAGGTGAAAAAGCGGGACCTGGCTGTCGTCCATGGCGCGGTTGAAACCGGCAAATCCTCCCTTTGTCATTGAGATGCCAATGACGCCCAGTCCCGCGAACGCGGCCGCGCCGATCACGTCGTAGAGCATGTATATGACGACGCTGATCTGCAGCGGCAGGATCCACACGTTGTTGATCTGGAACGCTGCCTAGAGGATGTTATCCACGTTCGATGTGTACACTTTTCAGCTCCATGTTGAAGTGCACAAAACAAAATACTTTATTTGCTAACATATTTTTAGGCGTCCATAATCTGAGAATCACTTGATTCTTCCTCTGCGAGAATTCCCATTCTCGCTCAATGCCATGACGCGCGTCGTGATTGACGAGGCACTCTATAGTTGGGTGAAGGAGCTGTTGAAGGACGGCAAGAACACAACAGCGCAGGTCGCGGACGACTTGGGCATTAAGAGACGCGCACTCTACAAATGCATCAAGAGGGAGAGTTAGCCCAAACCCGCGCCACCTCGCCCACGCGGACGAGTACCGGCTCTCACATCATAACAGGAACTCAGTGCGCGCAAGCTTGCGAGAAAGAAGAAACCTCCGTGTCGTCAGCTAACAGCTGATGCGAATGTCGTGCTACAGTTAGAGAAGAGCGTGTCGTTTTCTACAATCCGTGCTACTGTTCTCCACAAAGAGGTGACTGAGGAGGTCGTGTTTGTCAAGGACAAGTACGTCTTCAGGGCGAAGCTGATTGCTCATATCAGCTCCGCTATGCGAACGCTCGACGTGTGCGTCTTCACATTCACTGATGTGAAGGCAAGCGATTGGTTGTAATCGATGTCTTTATGAGAGAGTGCTTATTAATAAGTTGCGGCTGTTGTACAGATTGGTAAAGCTGTTTTGGCCTGCCACAAGCATGCCGTGACGGTCCGCGTCATCTCAGACACGAGCAGAGCTTGGGACACAAGCTCCCAGATCCAAACCCTGATTGACGAGGTACAAAACTGCCAGATGTGGCTGACGAAGTCTTGTTGTGACTAATTGGGGTATATTTGGTCTTTTCGTGTTTAGGGGATCCATATGCATTTGATCACACCTTCGGGTAGTGCGTTGATGCAAAACAAGGTACAGTAACCCTCGGCACCGTTTGTGGACAACTACTGGAGTGCCTCGAATAGTGGTCGCGGCGGTCGCGGTGCAAATATAGAAGCTCGAAGCCGGCGGAGCGACAGGGGCGAGGTGTCGCTGGAAGCTTGGCTGGTGCGGTAGCTGAAAACGGGAGCTGCCCTCACTTTGAGATCAGCGACGTCGCGAGAAAACTAGAGCAGACCACCACGAGGGCTTGCCTATGAGCAAGAAGACGGGCGACGACGAGCCAGGTAGCTGTGTCCACGAGTGGACTGTGTGTGAACGAGGACAATAGTGTGTAGACGACGTCGAGTGTGTACGTATAGATATAGGCTGTGAGCAGGTAGTGTATATTCACCCGGTCGTGATCGCGTAGGATCACGCTCGAATCTTGTGCGGTCGCTGATGACGCGGACAAGAGTGTGAGCGTTGTCGATACGGTCGCTGAGGATCGTGGAGACACAGGACGAGAGTGAGCATGTGCGCTTCAGGTTCTGAGCAAATGAATATAAATGGAATGCAAGCGAAGTTGCAGAGCCTATTTTAATCTCTTTTTGTTGTGAAACCGTAGGGAGTGGCACGCAGAAGTTACTGTATGCTGGCAACCTTGTATTTGCAAGCACCAGCAGTTGAAGTTCGAATACTCACGCTTACTGATCTGATATTATGTGAAACAGTGGTGCATCATCGATGACCAAGTTCGAATGAATGGTAAGATGATATGGCTTTGTTATGCTGTTCCTGGTATCGGCGCTAACAAGCGTCTTTGGTTGCAAAATGCAGGCTTGGTGAACCGGTATCCGAAGCGATATGCCCAGCCACTTAATAGCCCAACAACATTCCCCCAAAGTATACCACTGTCAGAACATGATTATGTTAACTAATCAAACGTCATTCATCGCTGTGATTGGCAGATTCTAATTTTCTCCCCGGGAACGGTTTTTCCGCCTGAATCTTGCGCCGTCCTATTTCTCTGGTACTGGAAGACTGACGCAAAAGCCTCACGTTGCATCACTTTTCATTTCCCCTCGCTCGTATGATATACGCATTCAACAAGAAGAAGACCTACGCGTACCACTACAAGCGTCTGGTGCTCGACGCGTTCAGTATGTCCAGCCAACGCTCAGTCGAGCGCGACTTCGACGAACGCTGCGGCACTGTGTGATAGACACGGCGCACATTCATGCGTTCTCTGGGTCGATGTGCTGGCGGTCCTAGACGACAGGTAGCAAGGAGCTGATCCCGTTTGACGATCACCTAGCTGCATGGATGAAGGACGAGAGGAGAGAAGAGAAGGTATGTTGATGTGTGCAGACTGATGTGCAAATATGCTAGGGTTACACTTCTGTTACAAACCTGTAAACTCGTCTGCATTCTATAGTTTCTCTGCACGAAGCTCATGGCGGCGTATATCAAAGCAAACTACCTGCAGTGTAACGGGGATCAGTCCAACTCAGCTATCGCAAAGGCGAAGAGCTGTGTGGATCTGACCCTTGAGGAAGCGT
>JALBZB010000585.1:0-22836 GCA_038050625.1 Pythium sp. MPC-2022a | reverse complement strand
AACTGGACGCCCACGCCCAGCGATAGCTTCGGATCGACCTTCCGGCTTTCTGTCGAAGAACGGCTAGGAACTAGCTGAGTTTACAACGAGCGTTCAGCGGAGACAGTAAAGCTTTGATGACACATGCAGCGCAGGAACGAGGGATTTCGCGCTTCGAAGAGCCTTTCCCCACTGTACAATGGCGTTAGTCCCACGGCAGCCAGTGCTCCCATACGGTCGTCACTAGCGAGCGCATCGTCTCGTCCCAAGCGGCGCATACATACTAGTTAGAAACGCCACTAAGTCGCTTGGAGCGAGCGAGCGAGCGAGTGGGCTCTCTTGAATGCATGCACGCATTGGGAAACACAGCCCATGATGATGTTGTTCTGATGTCCCCTGACGCACGCGCTCGCCTTTCGGAGAGGCATTACTTCTCTTACGAGGGAAGATTACCATTGGACAAAGTGCACTACCTACTAGGCAGCACTTGGAGACTTTGAAGCTTCAAAGTCTTTTGAGGTGAGCAAACCATGAGGTGAGCATGTCCTCGCATCCTCGCCAGAAGTGCGCTTGGATGGCGTACCACAGAGCCCACCTTCCATTTTTCCGCGCGATATTTCCTTGGCACCATTCTGACTCTTGCGTTATCGAATCTCAGGGCCGGTCCGTAAACAGGAGGAAGACTGGCTGGCTGAGTGGGCTAAGATGGAAAGCACCAGACATCACTATCACCCACCCATTCATTCATTCATTCATGATTCGCTGCACACACGGATGGACACGCTGCCATTATCGAACAATAAATGCCTCATACCCTCAAGTGGGTCCAATTGCAACGGATGTATTTGAAGAGCACTTGCTTTGTTGTTTGAGACCACATGCGCTCAGGCATTTCGGTAACACGCTCGCTCGCTTACTCGGTCACGGTCAGCTCAGCCGTGAGCACGTGCCAGCGAATGTGCAACGGTTCATGGAGAGGAGCTGGGAGATGGGTGCGCGCGTACAGTACGTAATTTACGGTCGTTTTGCCTCCGCCTCCAACTGCCAACAACCGCTCAAATACACCGAATGGAATTAGATTCCTCGCATAATGCGTATCACAGATTTTACCTCTACAACATATTTTATTAATCATTTAAACAGTAAATATGTGTGACACATACATATTATAAACAGGTAGATAAACACGATGACGTTCTCTGTAAATTACGGAAAGAATGCGAGAAGACACCCTCAAACCCGGACTGGATCCCATTTTCTTTCCACATTTTAACCCGTCGACCCGCCAACCCGTCGACTCACAACAACAGCCATTTCGATCGAAGCCCGCTGACCCACCGACCCACACCCAGCGAGCGAGCGCCTCTTTTTTGGAAGCATTAGTAGTCGCCTGCAGGTGCCACTTTCGGTCTTGAAAGGATGCAGGCGCCGCCTCCGGTCCTGCGCACTGCTGCTGCTGCTGCCCCCTCCTGCGCCGCCACCACTGCCGCTTCTTATCCAGGAGCTCCGATGAGCAGCGCCATTACTAATAGTAGCGCCATGGCCCCGAGCACCTTTATACCGGCCCCGCTGCCGTCACCCAACACCGCCGCCGCCGCCACCGCGCTCTTCCGCGTCAACAACAACGACGGCAGCAATGGCGCAACTGGCGCCGGCAACGCGCCCTTTCGCTCCAGCAACTTGGGATCTTTCCCACCAGATGGCCGCACCATGATGATGATGCAAAGCCTCCAGAATGGATCTGCGATTAATCAACAACAACACATGCAGCAAGCGCACCAGCAGCAGCAGCACAAGCAACAGTCACGGCTTCAGCAGCGAAGGATGTTGCTGGACAACCAGCAGCAGAATCAGCCGCAGTACGATGACGATGAGCTAGACGACGAGCTGGACGAAGATGAGCTGGACGATGAAGAAGATGCCGACGACGACATGGACAACAACGAGCTCGAAGCAAAATTCAACCGGTCCATGGACGGAGGAGCTGGTCTCAAGACCGAGAGCCAACAACAGCAGGCTGCATCCAAGAGCTCCACCACCGGCAACGGTAACCCGGCACAACCAACCATCCGCAAGCGCAACGTCGGTGTCCCCAAGTTCCTGCGCTTCCTCTACCAGATGCTCGAGCTTGAGGACCGCGAGATCATTTCATGGTCACACAAGGGCACGGCGTTTCAGATCCGCCAGCCGGACGAGCTCGCGGAACGCATTCTACCCAAGTACTTTAAGCACAACAAGGTGTCAAGCTTCCAGCGGCAGCTCAACTACTTTGGCTTCAAGAAGTGGACCAAGACGCAGACGACCATCTGTACGTTCAGCCACCCGTTCTTCCTGCGCGGTGAGAAGGACAAGATGAAGCTCATCAAGCGCAAGGAGCGGATGGGGCCCATGGGCGTAGCTTCCACTTCTACTTCTGGTGGTGCTGATAGCAGCAACAGCAACAACAACAACAGCGCCTCAAATGGAGGCGACGACCCTTCTGACTCCTCTGCAAATCCAGACGTGCCGACAAAGATGCCTACGATCCCAGCAAAGCCTGGCGCCAGCCTCAACAAACGACTGCGAGCAAACTCGACGGTTAAGCCCAACAAGGACATCGGTGCGCGAGAGCTGGCAATGAGACGCCACTCGACAGGTGCGCTCGCACTTTCTGCGTCGCTCATGCCACCAGGAGCTGTTGGTACCGCGGCGGCGGCATTGATCAATCGAAAGCGATCGGGAACCGTCGACTTGGAGCTGGAACTCCAGGCGCAAAAGGGCATGGACATCAACAAGGATCCTGCGCTCCGCCTGCCATCACGCGCCAAGCGCAAGAGTCTCCCACACGTGATACTCCCACCTACCTTGAAAGACCGCAAGGGCAACCAGCTCTTCAGCAACATGGACTTTAGTGGCGGCGTAAGCGACTTCAGGAACTTCTCGTCATCCATGGGTTCAGCGACTACCAGTGTGGGCTTTGGTGCTGGCGGTGGATACTTTGGCCAGCGCATGTCCCCTGAGTCGGTCCCTGTCATGAAGCAAGACGCGTCGGCGGTTCTTCCCGTGAGCTCGGAGATGATGATGCAGCAAGTTTACCTTCGCCAGCACTCGCACCCTGGCGCAATTGGCACGGGCAACGGTGGCATCGCTCAGTTCCAGCTCTCATCGATGAAGAGCGACAACTCAATGGACATGAGCGATCTCTCTGGTCCGTTGCAGTCGTCCGCGGCGTCGTGGGGAGTGCAGCAACAGCAGCCACAGCAGCAATCGAGCAACGGCTACCAGCAACAGCAGCATGTCGTTCCGCACAAAGATTCAAACATGATGATGATGCACCCGTTCAAGTTTGGCGAGCCTAGCAGCGCGTCGTCAACGTTTGACAGCATGCCGATCATGGACTACGCGACGAACTCAGCGCAGCTCTCGAGCCACACGCTGAAAATGCACAACAACCAGCAGCAACAGCAGCAGCAGCAATTTGGAAGCTACCTACATCACCAGCAACAGCAACAGCTTCAACAACAGCAGCAGCAACTTCAACAGCAACAGCAGCCCCAACAGAAGGACTACATTGACGTGCTGCTTGAGAGCGCAGCGCTGGAAGATCAGTTGTCGACGCAGTCATCAGAACCGCAAGCGTCCGGAATCTCCACTCCCTGGAATCAGCACTACCTCCAGGCCGCTCACCACCAGCAACAGCAGCAGCCGTCTCATCAAGCGCACGTGAGCCCTTACGGGCTCATGCCGCAGCAGCAGCAGCCTCACCACGTGAACCAGCAGCAACAACAACACCAGCACCACCACGCTCTTCAGCACCAGATGCAGCTCTCGGCGATGAACGACATGAACAACAGCCAGGCGCACCGGTTCTGAAACGTCAGTCAAAGTGTCCGTCCTTTCCACGTGGGAATGGAAAATGTCAAGCGACTCGCGTTTGTAAAATAGGTTCACGGACAAACAATGGGAGAATGGAGAATGGAGAATGGAGTGCCAGCAACTCTGTCTGTCTGTATGTGTACTACGTGTATCTATGAAATGGCGTCTGCTGTCGGTATATATTGGATGAAGATCAACTAGGGTACATTGTCTTCCGTTAGCTTTGCATATTGCACTTTGTCTCTTCCATTAACAACACGAAAGTCTAATAACACTTGCTTGAATCCGAATCATCATGCTTGATCTATTTGGTTTGTCATGAACTCCCTCCCTACTCTATTCTAATGCAGCAACTCGATCTGCGCCTCCGTGAGCGCGTCGACAGCCCACTGCGGGTACTTCTTGTCCGGGAACTGCTGCAGCATGAACTGCTGCACGAAGGGCTCGAAGCCGCCGTCGATGATCGACTGGCGCATGCGGCGCATGAGCGTAAGCATGTACGTGACGTTGTGGTACGTGATGAGCTGCGCGCCGATGCCGCTCTCCTCCTTCTTGAGCATCAGCCGCAAGAACGCGCGCGTGTACTTCTTGCACACAAAGCACTCGCACGTCTCGTCCAGCGGCCGCTCGTCGTCCTCGAACTGCGCCGCCTTGAGTTTCAGCAGGCCCGACGGCACGATTGCCGTGCCGAAGCGCGCGGTGCGCGTCGGGTACACGCAGTCGAACATGTCGACACCCAGCGCCGAGCACACCACGAGGTCCAGCGGGTACCCAACGCCCATGAGGTAGCGCGGCTTGTGCTCCGGCAGTCGCTTGGCGCACTTGGCGACCACTTTCCAGAACGCCTCCTTCGACTCGCCGCCTGCGAGCCCACCAATCGCGTAGCCCGGCAGGTCGCGCGCGATGAACGCGTCGAGACATTGGTCACGCAGCCCACCTTCCGAGACGTCGAGCCCTCCCTGTATGATGCCAAAGAGGTTCTGGCGCTCCGGGTTCGCGTGCGCGGTCATGCAGCGGTCGATCCAGCGGATTGTGCGGCCCGTGGCTTCTTTGAAGCGCGCGTCGTCGTCGGTCACACTCGAAACCACGTCGTCCAGCGCCATGATGATGTCCGAGCCGATGCGGTTTTGGTGCTGGATGGACATCTCGGGCGTGAGCAGCATCTTGCTGCCGTCCACAAACGACTCGAACGTCACGCCCTCCTCCGTGATCTCGCAGAGCTTGGAGAGACTCACCATCTGGAAGCCGCCCGAGTCCGTGAGCACGTTGTTGGGCCACTGCATGAACTCGTGGATGCCGCCGAGCTCCGCGAGCAGCTCTGTGCCGGGACGCAGTGCCAGGTGGTACGTGTTGGCCAACAGAATCTCGCACGAGATTGGCTCGCTCGCCATCTGCTCGGTCGTCAGTCCCTTGATCGTGCCCTGCGTACCCACGGGCATGAACACTGGAGTGCGCACAGCGCCGTGCGGCAGCGTGAGCACACTCGCGCGCGCGCGGTGGTGACGTCCAACGATCTCGAGCGACAACGCGCTCGGCATCTTCTTGAACGTTGGTGGCAGTGGCACCTGAGCGTCATGCGCGTTGTCGTGCGTCTTGAGCTTCTTCTTGGTCGGCGAAGAGCTCATGAGTCTGGATTGGTTGGCGGCGGTCGGAGCTACAAAGGACGAGAGGAGCGCGGGCGAGCGGCGATGGAGGCGGCGCAGGTGGTGCACACGCGGTGCAATGAAGAGCGGAATCGTTGCTGGTGGGCGTGGACGGCGGCGCGAGTGGGCGTCGACGGCAGCGTCTGGCGGGTGAGGGTGTGGGTGGCGGCGGATTGCCTTGTCAATCGCAATGGCGAATGGATCTAAATGGTGAATGAATGAATGGGTGTCGAATGGGTGAATGAATGCGAATATGAAGAATGCCATCGAGACTCGATTGACAGAACGACGACTGAACGAACGACTGGATGAACAAATTGCAACAGAAGGGAAGAAGCCTCCGTGCGCATTGCACACTGCGAGCAGGAACTCGATGTGAAGAAAATGCGTTCGTTCTTAGTGTGGACATGTCAGTGGCAATGACAATGCCCTGTTGTGAATATGCTGTCGATGAAGAAAACGACAAAGACAAGAGTAGCGGGTCTCGAAATCATTCAAATAGCCCCATGGAACGCCTGGACACTCCACGGAGTCCCATTATACTGTTGTGCTTTTTGTTTGCTTTTTTGTCACGTGTAAAATCTTGATCTGTGCTGCTGCTGGTGTGTATGTGTGTGTGTGTGAAGTGAAAACCTTGGAAGAGAAGAAGTAAAGGGGCGGCACGTGTATTTGCTGATGAAGAGATTGATCGATGAGGAGCTGCCCACGAGAGCTGTCCAAGTACCGATCCCTCGTCTTCAACACGCGGCTGACCGACTCATAATTCTCGCTCTCGTCTCTGCGGTTTCTCACCAAACGCCATCAACAACTTAGTTCTTTGGGAACTGCACGCCCGCGAACGTGCCTTCCTCACGCTCGGTCTCCCAACGTTCCGTCTGTTGATAGACATATTAAGCAAATATACACAATGAGTATAATGAAATTCGACGCGGCGCATGTCTATAGCGTATACAATCGATCGAATGTAAGCTGGACATACCCAGGAGCTTGGGCAGATCGAGGCCGCGAACTGGAAGTACTTCTTGCACGAGTCCTCGTCGCCGTCGTTGTTCTTCAAGCACAACACGTACTCATTGTAGCGAGTCCTGCATAAAAACACAAAGCAAGCACGGCAATACGTTAGGCTCCATGTCACTCACCCACTCTCGCATGAACAAAACCACCAGAACGCGCGTAGCGACCGCACACACAAGTGCGCCTCACACGCACGTAGTCCACGCATCATCGCCTATTAGCAGGCACGTACCAGCAGTGCTGCGCCTGGTTCTGGTTCGGGAAACGAGGGTCCAAAGGGGTGGTCTTGAGGTTTCCGGCTGGCATCTTGACGGTCTTGACTGCTGCTGCTGCTATTACGAGTGGCCGACGAATGCCCGCCCCCGCATCGCATCGCCGCACGCACAGCCGCCCCCCGCCGTTTCCGCTCCCAATACAAGCCCGCTTTTTGCCTCCATGTTTTTGCAACGGCGCGCATTTTCAGCAAATCAAGTTTAAGATTTTTATTTTAACCAGTGACATACTTTAAATTTGAACATTTTGGCGAATAGAATTGGACCAAGGAAGAAAACGCATATCTGCCGTGGTTTCTACCAATTAAATCATAAATTGGTATAATTTTAGCCAGTTATACAAAGTTCTTTAGTTTATTTAAGAACTTGATTATGGCCAATGCAAGCGCAGGAAACGGCTCCGGAAAGTCCAGCGCGAAAGTAACTGGAGTGATGGTCTTTTCTCTTTTACACAGCAGGAGCAAGTTGCCAGCGCATGTCTTGATCCTGGGAAAGAGCTCATTTCCCGCATCATCGCCTCGTCAATCCACGTGCTGAACGCACTCACGCTCGGAGAACAGCACGACCATCACCTTCTGTTGCTGCTGATTGACGTCTCTCTGCTCCTATTGCCAGCGGTAGCGATAGAGCAGGCACGAATCGAATCGAATCGAATCCGCAGTCCAAGCAAGTCAACAAGCTCGCCTGTGTATCAAGAGGAGGTCGCTTGCTCAACCAAACAGCTCGCTCTCTTGCTTCTCCTGCAGCTGAAAGAGAGTCACACAAGCAATCGCTTTCTTGTGCAGTTGCTGTTGCTACTACTCTTTAGGCCCCAGTATCCAAACCAAACGACTTCAAGCCATGAGCGCCGTGGAAAACGTCGACGCTCGCATCGCGCGCTTGCAGCTAAGCCTGGACGCCAAGTGCACGGAACTGCACGTGCTTCAAACGCGGCACCGATACAACCCTGAATTCGGTGTCGACGAAGATATTGTGACGGGTGGAAGCGTTGCGATGCTCGAAGTGAAGGTCGTCGGAGGCAGGAACATGCTCTACAAGTCGGGCTTCTTGGCAGGTACGGTTGCGAACAAACTCTTGTGTCGGCATATGTGAATATTCTGTACACTGAAATTACACTATCTTAATGTAATTAGGCAAGACAACGTACGTGCGCATGTGGCTGGAGCCGCGCGAAGTCTCTCCAAATGGAGAAAAGCACTGCACGAACAAAAGAGACATTCAGCCCACTCCATGGTACGTTCTTGTTTGAATCAAAACCTGTTGAGCTTGTTGAGCACTGCTGGATGGCTAATCTGTTGGTGTTGGCAACTCGCAGCTGGCAGGAGTCGTTCTACTTTCAGTCTGTTGCCCACGTCGGAGCCATTTTAATGGTTGAAGTCATGCAAGAAGAACGGGTACGTGGTGATCATTTGACTATTGTACTGCATGACTTCGGTCTAACCATGTCTGTACATGTGAACCCCATGTAATCAGATTGGGAATGATCTACTGATGGGCTCACTTCAGTTGCCTCTCGCCGCGTTGCAAGACCAACGTCTGCTGGAAAGATGGCACGTGCTGACGAAAGACAACCAGGTCTCTGTCAGCGAGCTGCTGCTCAGTTGCCGATTCAATCGGTCGAGGGTGCGTAAAAAGATGGATTTACGGTTTCTGTTACTTGGTTTCTCTGTAATTGTTCTAACGAGTGAAATTCTGGAATTCGTTACGTAGATCTCCGCAGTCGAGCTGGACATTGAATTGCTTCAGAACCAGCTTCGAGAGCTCCACAACTTTGTCGAGCGCCAGCGCCAATTCTCGCCGCAGTCGTTCTCCGCGAGCGAACGCTATGTGAGTTGTAGAGGTGGAGCCATACTTCTTATGAATTATTTGAACAACAAATACTGACTTTACAAACCATCATTTACCAATTTTGCTTCAGGTGCCTCGAAATCCTTTGATTGGACGAGAAGTGGTCCTTCAAACGAGCGTGCGGCGCTCCCATTCTAGCAGATTCAGCGCTGTTGCGACCTTTCCGTTACAGCCAGCTGCTGCAGCACGCAAGCGAGAACACGTTGAGTTCGCGCACGCGTCGCCATCATCTTCAACATCAGGTGATACTGCAATTGAATTGCCTCGTGCAAAACGCCAACGCGTGTTTGCGAATGAGCCAACAACGACTCCTCTCTCGTTCACAGACAAGTTGGCGAACTGGCTGCTTCCGTCAAAACCTTCGCCAGTCATCCAGGGGTTTGGCTCAGCGGTTGTGAGCGACGCTGCTACTCCTGTGAGCTACCCGTTCAAGCAGCAGCAGCAACCACAATCAGCTGATAAAAGGCGCGCGAAGAGGAACCTCAGCGCGCGTCCAAGGTTGCAGAAGACCCCGACCGTGCTGCAGTCGTTCAACCAGTGGCTCTTCACCGAACCGGAAAACAAAGCCCCAAACTAAGTTAGATCGTGTTCCATGTTGTTGTTGGCGATGGCAGCCAATTTTCCCAGTCGTACTTTTTGACCTCAAGCTCCGAAGACCAGTGTAGCTCGCTGCTCACGTGTGAGTATTTTTTCAGCATCGTAAATATTTAAAACTCTCATGCAGCAGTGGTTGTTTGTAATCGGAAGCATGCTTATTGCTTTTGCGTAGTGTGCTGGTATTTTACTTTGCTTTACACTTGAGTCTCACATTACAATTTCATTTCTCTACAGCAAATGTGGGCAAGATGATATGTCTGAACGATGAAAGCAAATCGATTTTGAATACAGGAACATCTATTAGTGATATAAACTACTGGAGCTCACAGGGTCTTTCGGGAATCATTTGGCGTTCCTATCAATTCCCTGCGTCTTTGCTCTACTTTCAAGGGGTAACATTATCCGAATGTGTAGCCTTTGAGCGTCGCGCGAGGCATGAATGCGCAGTTGCCGGCGTCAAAGGACTCGACGTGCGTGGCCATCTGCGCAATCGCGCAGCACCCGCAGAAGAACGAGTATATGAGGTCTTCGATGACCGATCCGGGGATCGAGAACAAGTAGCGGATCCGCCAGCGGATGCGCGTCACGAAGAGCGCCGTCATCACGGACGTGATCACGATCAGCGTCACGGCCACGCCGTTCTTGGTCGCCGCCGCGATGATCGCGAGCAGCCACAAGACGAGGTACCCTGCGAGGACAGCGTAGTAGTTGATGAGCCCAAGACGCGCGCAGACCTGCGCGAGCGAGATACCCGGGCAAAGTAGCGACATGAGACCTGTGTGGGTGGTTGTAACAAACAGCACAGCATGTTAGCTGGTTAGCATCTTTTCCACTCATTCCAGTTACACGCACACATGTAAAGAAGAAGCCCAACAAACACGCACCGTTCGGGACGCAGATTGCACAGCAGCTCCACATGCCCATTTTCCACTTGCCCACAACGATGCCGTTCGGGTCCACACCCTCGGCGGCGGGCGTCGGCGTCATCATCGGCGCTTCCTCGTCTCGCTGGTACCCTGCCGTTGGCGCTGGGAACTGCATCATTCGCTGGTGCTTCTATGCGTGTAGACACTGACTGTGCTGCGCGTCTTTCTTCGGCTGGTTCCTCGCACAATGAAGATACTGCTGCCTGCGAGTATTTCCACGACTGCGACTGGATTTCAGATCCAATGGACTACCTGTGCGAGTCTGTAATGCATTTGAAAAGTCGCTCGCGACCATTCCGAGAGCCTCTTCGATCGACCCCAAGCGCCGCCTGTGATGCTTCCACCAAAAGTCACTCCGTTACGAAGGAGGCAGGACTGCGAATGTCGTGCGCGCATGCGCGCAATCTCCAATTCAGGTTTGTTCGACTCGACGTTGTGCGTTGGCAACCGCAGTGGTGAGTGGGTCCATTCGTGCAACTTGGCATTCATTCGTCGCGAAAACCACACGCACACACAGTCTGCATCTTGTGCATGATAGTTGACAGCATGCGGCACAAGTCGACTACAGGTATGTGACGACAAGCATCCTGGTTCATGCGCACACAGGCGATTATGAAGACTGGTATACCGGGCATTACCATCAGACACTGCGCGTGGCAAGTTTGTAGTGTCGCGAAGGTCTTCAGCGCATCCACAGATGCGCAGTATGTGCCGGTGCGTTGCCTTCATCTCATCATGAGCGCTGAGCGAGGGAGGGTCGGTCTCCTGTGCATTGGGGAATTGCCGATGACTCGTGTGTGGAGCGTTGCGGATGGATGGGGAGCGCGCGCGGTGGATCTGCTGCTGCCGCTGGTTTCACCCATTTAGCTGACGCCAGCACTGGAATTCCGCCGACCTAAGCAACAATAAGCAACATTGTGGCACAGAAAACAGCCAGCTGAAGCAGCTGGCGTCCGGTGGTGTCCTCCCGTCAGGTTCTCAAAACACCGTATTCACCAGCCATTCAAATCAATAAATACCAATATAAGGTGATATTTTTGCGAAAATGAATACAAAATTGTTTGAGATGGGCAACTTTTTCACCCTGTTTTCATGTAAATTGACTAAAGCTAGCCCACTTTTGTTCATTTGATTTAAATATCTCGTGGTCGCTTGCGCAAACAGCGCACTGAATCCCTCTCAAAAATGATTTCTGCCGCAGCGCGTGTTGTTTGGACAAGCGAGAGCTCGTCTTCCCCCTTTTTTCCACACGAAACTTCAGCTTTTGGATCGCGGATTCCGGCGGGTCTTGTCACCATTTCACTCGGTCTCGAAGTGAAATGATGACCACGAATGCGCTGGTGTTGCATATCCAGTTGTGTACTATATTGCTTGTTGCTTAGTGTCAATTGTTGTGGGCCTTGCCAAGTCTGCATGAGTGGTGGTGGCGCCTTGCGTTTTCAAAAACAACAGCAGCGTGGGATGCGCAAGGTGTTGCTCTGCCCATCATGCACCACACTAGGAGTGATGCCCCGTGTTCTTTTTCACTTCAGAATTTCGCGTGACTTGGCTGTGGACCCCTATCCGCTCTCCCGCAATTCAAACGCAGTCAGTCGACATACAAATTCTCTATTTAAATCAATTCATCTGTGAATCGCGCGCGGTGTGGTGCTTGGAGTGCGCGGAAAAGAATTGCAGGATCATCACTCCTGCTGTTTGGCCATCCTCGAAGTTTCTCTTGGGCCTTGTTTGCTTTGGATTCCGCTGGGTCATGCACAGGGCGGGCTCACTTCCGAAATCGGGATGTTCCGCATCCATCGCAGCACCAGCACCCGCAGTGGCAGCGCCGCCACCAGCGCCGCCGCGCACCATGCGTCGTCGCGCGGACGGATCCTGCTGCAGCGTCGCCAGCCGGCGCTCGTGACCTCGTCGACTTCAACGTCCGCGTCCTCCGCTTCGCCACTGCCGCTCTCGGGGCAGTCGAACGGCCTCGCGGGCATGCTCACACGCTCGTTCCGCACGATCCCCGGTCCAGGCGCCGACAAACGCGCCATCTTTGAGCAGAAGGGGCTCTACCGTCAAGCCGCGGAGCGTGACAACTGCGGCGTCGGTATGATCGCGCAACTCAAGGGCAAACCGTCGCGCAAGGTTGTCGTCCAAGCGAACGAAATGCTCGTGCGTATGTCCCACCGCGGTGGCTGCGGCTGTGATCCGGCGTCCGGTGACGGTGCCGGTATGCTGCTTGGCATCCCACATGAGTTCATGCAGCGAGTTGTCCGCGAGGGCGAGTTCGGTGCTGAAGCTGCTGCTCGCGTCGCCGCTCTGGATGGTGAGAAGTACGCTGTCGGCAACGTGTTCTTCAACAAGAGTGCTTCCGAGTCGATCCCGTTGTGCAAGAAGACTTTTGATGACATCGCGGAAACTATGGGACTGAAAGTTCTTGGGTGGAGAACCGTGCCAACGACCTCAAACACGCTTGGCGCGACCTCGTTGGCGTCCGAGCCACACGTTGAGCAAGTGATGATCCTCAACGAGAACCTGAATCTCTCCAGCGACAACTTTGAGAAGGAGCTGCTCCGATTGCGCTCCCTCGTCACCGCCGTGAACGAGAAGAAGTTCTCGGACTTCTACGTGTGCTCGCTGAGTAACCGAACGATCACTTACAAAGGACAGCTCACCCCGGAGCAATTGTACGAGTACTACGACGATCTTGCCGCCAAGGACTTCTCGTCGTACGTTGCGCTGGTCCACTCGCGTTTCTCGACGAACACGTTCCCGTCCTGGGATCGTGCGCAGCCGAACCGCATCATGTGCCACAACGGTGAAATCAACACCCTTCGTGGCAATAAGAACTGGATGTTCGCTCGTGGCGGTACGCTGCACAGCTCGTACTTTGGCAACCGCACAACCGATCTTCTACCAGTGTGCTCGGACTCGAAGTCGGACTCTGGCAACTTCGATGCCGTGCTTGAGATGATCACCAAGGCAAGCTCCTGCAACCGCTCGCTTCCAGAAGCGATGATGATGATGATTCCAGAGGCGTGGCAGAACGACCCACTGATCGACCAGCAGAAGAAGGACATGTACAAGTACCAGTCGTTGCTGATGGAACCGTGGGATGGTCCTGCAATGATGGCGTTTACTGACGGAAAGTACTTCGGGGCGACGCTCGACCGTAATGGACTTCGCCCAAGTCGCTACTATGTGACGAAGGACGATCACGTCGTACTGTCGAGTGAAATTGGTGTGCTTGAACACTTGGAAGAGAAGGATATCAAGCTGAAGCGCCGTTTGGAGCCGGGCAAGATGTTCCTGGTCGACTTCAACCGCGGAGAGATTGTCTCTGACGCCGAAGTGAAGAAGAACGTTGCCGAAAGCCGTCCGTTCAAGAAGTGGCTCGACGAAAACCTCGTGTCGCTCTCGGAGCTGACGATGGAAGGTTCGAAGGGCATTGCCCAGAAGCCAAAGCGACGAGCGAACTACACTGAAATCAACCGACGACTCAACATGTTCGGCTACACGACGGAGACGATGGATCTTCTGATGATGCCGATGGGTATAACCGGCAAAGAAGCGCTTGGAAGTATGGGTAACGATGCTCCGCTTGCTGTGCTTTCCCAGCAGCCGAAGCTCCCATTTGAATACTTCAAGCAGCTCTTCGCTCAAGTGACGAACCCGCCGATCGATCCTATCCGTGAGGAGCTCGTTATGAGTCTCGTTTGTCCAGTCGGACCGGAAGGCAACATCTTGGACGCGACTGCTGAGCACGCGAAGCGATTGCTCGTTGAACACCCAGTCCTTTCTAGCAAGGAAATGGAAGCGCTGAAGCAGACGAGCAACAAGGATTGGACGCCGCAAGTTCTTGACGCCACGTTCCCAGCGAAGAGCGGGCCAAGAGGTCTTGTTGACGCCCTGTACCGACTCTGTGAAGATGCGACTGATGCGATCAGTAGCGGACGCACCCCGATTATCGTCCTCTCCGACAAGCTCGCTGGTGTTGGACGATACCCGGTTCCGTCGCTTCTCGCGGTTGGCGCTGTGCACCAGCACTTGCTGCGAACCCAACAGCGAACGAGCGTTGCGATCTTCACTGAATGCGGTGATGCCAAGGAAGTGCACGATTTCTGTACTCTCTTGGGTTTTGGTGCGGATGCGATCAACCCGTACATGGCTGAAGAAGCACTGAAGAAGATGAACGAAGAAGGACTGCTCCGCGCTCACGCCAAGATGGACATGAAGAACGAGGAAGTGTTTGAGAAGTACAAGTCTGCTGTTGGCAAGGGTATCTTGAAGGTCATGTCGAAGATGGGTATCTCCACTCTGCAATCGTACAAGGGTGCGCAGGTTTTCGAGGCTGTCGGTCTTGGTGATGACATCATCAGCATGTGCTTTGAAGGCACCACGTCGCGCATTCAAGGAACGGATTTCGAGGCCCTTTACACGGATATTTCTCGCTTCCACGAGGCAGGATACCCTTCGCACTCGGATCTTCCTCCATTGATCAGAAACCCTGGCAGCTACCACTTCCGTAACGACTCGGAGGTGCACTACAACTCGCCAAAGAACATCGTCGCGTTGCAGCGTGCCGCGCGTGAGAACTCTCGCGACGCGTACGCGGCGTATGTCGAAGAGACAAACGAACTCTGCAAGCGCGTCAACCTTCGCGGTCTCCTTGACTTCAAGTTTGTGAAGGAAGAAGACATGCCGCCGCTTGAAGAAATGGAAAGCATTGCGGACATCGTGAAGCGTTTCAACACTGGCGCTATGAGTTTGGGAAGTATCTCGCAAGAGACCCACGAAGCACTGGCTATCGCGATGAACTCCATCGGTGGACGAAGCAACACTGGCGAAGGTGGTGAAGATGTTCGGCGATTTACCCCTCCTGGTGGACCAGCGAACCTCAAGAGATCTGCTATCAAGCAAGTGGCTTCGGGCAGATTCGGCGTGACCATGAACTACTTGACAAACGCGGACCAGCTTCAGATCAAGATGGCTCAGGGTGCCAAGCCTGGTGAGGGTGGTGAGCTTCCTGGTCACAAGGTGAGCGACTACATTGGATCGATGCGTCACACCACTCCTGGTGTGGGATTGATTTCTCCTCCTCCTCACCACGACATTTACTCCATCGAAGATTTGGCTCAGTTGATTCACGACTTGAAGCACTCAAACCCTTCGGCTGAAGTCTCAGTGAAGCTCGTATCGGAAGTTGGTGTTGGCGTCGTAGCTACTGGTGTTGCGAAGGCGAAGTCGGACCACATTACCATCTCGGGTCACGACGGTGGCACTGGTGCCTCGTCCTGGACTGGTGTCAAGAACGGTGGCCTCCCTTGGGAACTTGGTCTTGCCGAGACCCAGCAGACCCTGGTGCTGAACGACTTGCGATCCCGCGTTCGCCTTCAGACTGATGGTCAGCTGAAGACTGGCCGAGATGTGATGATCGCGGCTTTGCTCGGTGCGGAAGAGTTCGGCTTTGCAACCGGCCCATTGATCGCTCTTGGTTGCATCATGATGCGAAAGTGCCACTTGAACACGTGCCCAGTTGGCGTTGCTACCCAAGACGAAGAGCTGCGTAAGAAGTTCCAGGGCAAGCCAGAGCACGTGATGAACTTCATGTTCTTGCTTGCTGAGGAAGTGCAAGACTACATGCGACGACTCGGTTTCCGTAAGATCGATGACTTGATTGGTCGCGCTGACTTGCTGAAGGTAAACCCGGAAGCCCTGCACTACAAGAGCGCCAAGTTGGACTTGTCTCCACTCCTTATCAACGCGAGCACGCTGAATGAGAAGGCTGGCGTCAAGAAGGAGCAGGAGCAGGAGCACACTGTCCACGAGTCGTTGGACATGAAGTTCATTGAGCAGGCGAAGCAGGCGCTCGAGTCTCTCAAGCCAGTGGCCATCGAGAGCACGATCACGAACCTGAACCGTACGCTCGGTGCCACTTTGTCCCACGAAGTTTGCAAGCGCTACGGAGCCGATGGACTTCCTGCTGAAACGATTCACTTGAAGCTCAAGGGTCACGGTGGTCAGAGTCTGGCATTCGGTCTCGCCAAGGGTATCCGCCTCGACTTGGAGGGTGACTCGAACGACTACGTCGGCAAGGCTCTGTCTGGAGGTGAGGTCTCTGTGTACCCAAGCCCAGACTTTTCCGAGCGCGCGCACGAAGAGAATGTGATCATCGGTAACGCTGTTCTGTACGGTGCGACGAGCGGACAAGCTTTCTTCGCTGGCAAGGCTGGTGAGCGTTTCTGCGTGCGTAACTCTGGTGTGAGCGCCGTCGTCGAAGGTGTTGGCGACCACGGCTGTGAGTACATGACTGGTGGTCGTGTGGTCATCCTGGGCCAGACTGGTCGCAACTTTGCCGCTGGTATGTCGGGTGGCATTGCGTACATCTATGACGAAGATGGAAGCTTCTACTCGAAGTGCAACATGGGCATGGTTGGCGTCACTCCTCTGCAGGAAGAAGCGTCGGACGCTGAAATCCAGGAGCTGAAGCAACTGCTTGAGAAGCATGTGGCGCGCACGGATTCGGTCAAGGGCAAGAAGGTTCTCGCCGAGTGGGACTCGCACTCCAAGGGCAAGTTCATGCGTGTGATGCCGCACGACTACAAGCGCGTGTTGCTCCAGAACGCACTCTTGCAGGCTCCAATTGAAGGTGGTGAATCGAGAAAGCGCGCGTCGTCGTTCGCATAGAGTGGTGACCAAACGCAGTGGTGGTGGCACTTGACAGCCAAAGTGTAAGTGTGTTGTAAAATGTTTGATTGGTGACGACCTCCGTATGTATATCGCTTGAAGCAGCATCTTAACGAAAACAAATATGAAACTATTGACAAACAAAACGAAAGTGTGGTGGTGTATTACGACTTCATATTTGCAGTCAGTCAACCATTCAACCAGATTTTGTAAAACGCACATTCCAATGCACAGCTACACAGTATCTTGTCAATTCAGCGCACAGGCATCGATCGCATCGTATCGCAGACTGGCTTACGAGCTGATATTCGTTGCTTACGCTCGCTCGAACTCCGAAGTTCGGCCGACCTCCTTCGTCATGATCGGGTATGACGCGTCTGTGGCGATGCCGCACTGGTTCTTCTTGTTGCGGCTCATCATGATGTAGCCCTTCATGCCCCACGACTCGCCCCACGAGTTCTTCACGAGCCAAAAGTCCTTGCCTTTGTACACACCGTACCCGGCCGCAGCCACGCCGTGGTCGAGCTGGTCCGGACCATTCGCGCACAGTGGCCAGCTGTACACGCCGTGACGGTACAGCTGGAACGTGAAGCTGGACGCGTCGATGGCGACTGACTGCACGCCCTTGGTGGCAATCGCCGCCTTCAGGGCATCCTCGTCGCCCTGCGTGACGTTCGCGTACGCGGTGAAGTGGCCGATGGCCTTCGAGTCGTCCGCCTTGCAAAGACCCTTGGACACAGCAGTGTACTCGTAGTCTGCCTCGGTCTCGATCTTGCCTCCGTGGTTCGTGATGATCTCTTCAAAGCCATCGTGCATCTCACCGCCGTGGTTGCACGTGTCGATGCCGCCGAGCACGCAGTCCACGAGCTCCTGCTCCGAGAACGACTCCAGCTTGCCAGTGCTGATGGCGTACACCGACTCCATGGACGCAACCGCCGAGAACGCCCAGCACGAGCCGCACTGACCCTGGTTCTTCACCGGGGTCACCACTTCGTGTTCACGCCAGTCCCAAGTGTCAGGCACGCTGGTCTTGTCGGCAGGAGCGGTGAACGTCGAGATCGCCTTACGCGCCTTCTTGCTGCGCTTGTAGCCAAGGAGCTGCTTGTACTCCTCGTTCGTCAGATCCGCGAGATCTGTTGTGAAGCAGAAAAAAGTGTGATACAAGTTAGCAAACACAAATCAGGATCTTTCCACAATTTACTTCGTCGCTAGACAGCAAAATAGATCAACAGATTGGTTCACTTACGGTTCACGCCGAGCTCAAAGGTGTATTCACCGCGGGCGTACATGTCGTTGTGCGCCTTGATGCGGTCCAAGTTGTCCGAGAACGCCTGTACGCACAAAAAACCACAAAAAACAAAGATCGCGTGAGTTCAACCGCCACATGCACTAGTCACCATGACTCAGCTCCCTTCCATCAATTCCTGTTACAAGTATCGGATCAAGAGCGAGTAATAAAATCATATCAGCAAACACATTCGCACCTCAAAGCGGCGCTGCACGAGGCCGTGGTTGTTGTCCAGACTGCGGTACTCCTTTTCGTACTCAATGGCGTACTCGACGAACGCCTCCCACGTCTGGCGCTCGGACGCCGAGAGCCCAACGGTGTCCGTGGAGAGAGCGCTCGCGAGGGGCGACGCCATGAGCGCCACAGCGGCGGCGGCCAGGGCTCCGATACTGAGCACCTTCATCTTCTTGCTTCTTGGGGTTAGTCTTGGGGGGATCTACGCGCTTGGCTTCTCTTTCGGATCTGCAAAGAAGGAGAAGAACAAAACCAGCTTTTCTCTCTCGGCGGACAAAATCCTCGTTGAAGTGGGAGCTAAAATCTTTAAACTTCAACGACCCTTTCTATCATACTTACTCCATAAATGGCAACTTGATCGGAATGATGGCATGTAGCTTATACACCGAGCTTTGCTAATAGAGGATATATTTTCAATTTTCTGCCTCTTTTGCTTCTTATCTTTGTGGGACATTTTAACGGATTTCAGGTGCGTTCGATTTTTTAATCGCATGATCCACTCATATTTGTTTATTTACTGCTCTAGACCTACACAACTTGCAAAATTGCAAAACTACACAAACAATCACTCTTTATAGGAGGAAATCTTGGCTGCGCGCTTGTGCATTCAACGCTGACCGATCATGGAATGACATCAAGCGAGCTGTAGTGCGCGTCAATGAGCAGCCGCTTCTGCTGCTCGTCGATGCAGTGCGCGCGAACGGCCACACTCTCCACAGCACCTGCGCTCTCTGATGTGCACTGCACGTTGAGCCAGCCAGCCCTAAAGAAGAACCACAAGTGTCGACAACAACGTTAGCACGATAATCGAGGAGCTCAATTGGACAAGTGTGGGTGAATTCGTACCTTTGCAGAAACTCCTGCTCGAGATCCAGCCCCGGACACTGCAGGAAGACGTCAAGCACGCACATGTCTCCGTGATGCAGCACGACATTCTTGAGGTCTCTCTTTGCGCAGATCTCGTCGTTGAACGAGATCATGTGCGGCGTCAGATGCGCACCAGAGCCCGATGTAAACGGCTGGAAGCTACTGCTTCCTCCATTAATTGATACGGCGGACGATGTGCCGTTGGAAGCCACGGAGATCTGGTCTGTGAGGCGCACTTTGTCTTGACTCATGTTCTGCAGCACCACGTACAGCTCCACGACTTGCATCACCGTCGCCCTGCCGCCAAGCAGCACTGTGCGCGTCGTCCGTCCATTCGAGCGACGCGCAAGAAGCCCCCACGCATGAACGCCATTTGCTCGACCAGACGCAAAACGAATGCCACCCGCCTAATCAAAATTCCACAGCAAAACGCAATCACAAAGTCAATGCAAAGTATGATAGTAGATAGCAAGATCCATTATATCCTCAACACGTACACTGATCGATCCGCAAGCAGGTAGGTAGAGGTCGTGGTGCCAATGCGTCCACTGCAGTACAGACACAAGCGAGACATAGAGAAGTCAGAATTAACACACCCAATTCAGTAGCATCAACAGGGGGGAACCAAGATTCTCACCTGTTCTCGCGCATTTGGAAGCTGCAGCTGATTCGCGCCGAGTCGCCACCGACGGCGGCATAATTCCATCCAGAGCCTGTTCTGTCGAGCCATGTCCGCGAGCTCTTTTGAAGTTTGCACCAAGCGCACAAGCGTCCACGCGTCGCAGAACGACAGCAAAGTCGGAATCTCCTGCGCACTCCACACGAAAATCGAGTCCACGTTGGCAACTTTGTTATTCTGCGTCGATGTCACCAGCTCCAATCCAGACGCGTTGGTGATTGTAATCTCGCCGCCTGCGTTGCTGGTTTCTCTCGTACGCTTCAAGCTGCGCTTGACTCCGTCGGTAGTGGTTGATTTTGTTTCTAAAGGCGCAGGAACAACAGTGGCAGTTGTCGATTCTGAAACAATTTGCTTCGCTGCTTTACTTGACACGCTTCCGCGAACAGCACTCCTCTTCTCAGTACGCGCGCGGTTCGGAGCTCCTCGCGACATCGTGCTGTTCGGCGGTGGTGGGGCGACCATCGAGCAAGGAAGCCACATCATTTGTGCCATCGGCATGTTAGTCGCGCCTGCAGCACTCCACGCGTGCGCTGCTGTCGGATCAAAGGTCATGAGCGATCCACCGCCTGCTCCTCCCATCGCACGACTGGCACTCGAGTTCTGAAGCAGCATCTGTGCGGGTTGCTGGTGTTGGATTTGGTTGACGGCATTCACATTTGCAGTAGCAGAACTGCCATTTGCTGGAGCTTTCTTGTGTTCCGCCTGCGAGCGAATAGCGTGCAGTTCGTCCTCCAGTTTCTCAATGTACTCGATGGTTTTCTCCAGAATTTTGGCGCGATTGAGCTTCCGATCTTCCTTCAGGTTCAGAATGTCCATAAGCTCCTGGAAGCGTGCGTTCAGGTCCTTTCGGTTGATCTTGGCACGTTTCTTCTTTCGCTCGTAGTTGTTCTCCAGCTGCAACAGGCGGGACGCGGTCGCTCCGGAGCCGCTCATTCCGGAATTCTTGTCACTGCCGTCCATGTTCGCGTCATCTGCAGACGTTCCATCGAGTCCCAGGAATGGTGAATCCACCAGTGAACCCATGTTTGGCGTCGCTGCCAGTTGTCGCTGCATAGACTGCGTGAGCTGCTGCTGAATGCTGGGCGGGAGCGAATTGTGCATAAAGTTGTTGGTGTTGCTGTTCTGAGCGCCAGTTCGCACGCGGAAGTCCATGTCATCTGTCGAGCTGAGAAGGTCGTCGAGGAAAGTCGGAACCATGGGCATCCCTGGCATCGTCTGATTCAGCTGCGCGCCAGTCGGAACCGTGGCACCGCTGTGCGTCATCATTCCAGAGGCGATCGTGCCAGTACCAGGAGTCTGGTGGTGCGCCGCTGAACTCGCGAGGAACGCGCTCAGGTCGTTTAGATGCAGGTTCGCGTTCATCGGGTAGAAGAAGCCAGCGGATCCCGGGTTCATCATCATCGCTGACGAGGCCGCCAAGAGCGCCGCGGTGGACTGCTGGGTCATCAACTGCTGGTGCTGCTGCTGTTGTTGTTGGTGCTGCTGCGTCTGAGGGAGGACTCCGGGCGACGAGGAGTTCGACACCGACGAAGACGACGAGGGCGACACAGCAGTCGCATTCGTCTCCACACTGCTGCTGTTGGCGTGGTCCATGCGCGTGTGGTCCATCTCAACGTCGTCGTCGTCATCGTCGTCCTGCAGTGCCTCGTTCCAGATGTTGCTGAGCTCGCTGCGCATTGGCGCGTGGAACGCCGCCGCCAGCTCTTCCGCACCCATCGCGACCATGTTGTCGACTGAGGGCTCAACACGCAGATAGGAGAAGGAGGGAGGGGGAAAGAAGGACGCGCGTGCTTATCGCTCGATTGCGCTTCAACGCGTGACGTCGGAATTGAGGCGCAGGCAGGCGTGATGTGGTGCCCTTCGGTGGACTTTGGGCTTGCTTGCGTTCTCAGGGTTGACTGACTGGTGTTGCGCTGGCAATGTTTGAACTTTGCGCCATTCGATTGGCCATTTATGACTATTTATAGAAAATAAGACTGACTGGTTGGCTGAAAAGGCAACTTGAACAATCGAAGAGAGAGGATTCTGGTTGGCGAAAAAAGATTCAAGCGCGATCTAATTGGCTACTAAAGAAGATGGTTTGAAATGCGTCCAATCAAACCATTGGACGCTCAACTCCGATTCAACCCAAAATTGCATCACGCCCAAAATGGCAAAATTGAATCCCGCGGTGACTATTGGTAGAAATTCACGCTCACCAATCAGATATTTTAGAGAAAAAAACAGCTGATTGGCTGAACCGTTTTTGTCCTAGTTTCTTACAAACAGCAAGTGAGCAAGGACGGACCCAAAATACTAGATTGGGCTCGTCCTTGTTCACTTGCTGTTTGTAAGAAACTAGGACAAAAACGGCTTAGCCAATCAGCTCATAGCTAACTAATATTGCAATGCAATGCAATGTTGATGTGCATTGCGTGTTGCATTGACGACAACCAAATTTAATGAAGCCAAAACAAACGAATGCGCGCGCTTGCCCAGATACAACAACAACAACAAGAAGCGCGCTCTTGTTGCTCCAGCCTTCGCCTTCGTGTGCGGCGTGCTCCACCTCCTTGCTGCTGCTGCTGCCAATGACGCGAGTGCCGATGCGATTGCGTGCGCTCGCAACTTTTCCATCGGACTACGCACCTCAAGTCGTTACGCGTGCCGTCCGCTTTCAGCCAACGTGAGTGAAGACGAAACGAACCACCACCAGTTGCCTTATTATTATGCCCTCTTTACTCATTCTCTGAGAGCGTGGGCGATGCGATGATGCACATGTTGAGCCAAGGACCGTGGGGCTTTCAAGGCGCAAAACGGATCGCCCGCAATTTAAAGGAAACCAACGCGCGCACGAAACCAATTTCACGGCTCGTGTGTGTGTGTGTGTGTGGGGGGGGGGGGGGGGGGGCGATTGGGCGGTTTAAAAAAACCCCAAAGGCCATTTTTAATATTGGCAAAAACGGTAAAAAAAAAACGGAGGTTT
>JALBZB010000584.1:0-22842 GCA_038050625.1 Pythium sp. MPC-2022a | reverse complement strand
CGCCGCGGAGACCTGCCAGCTTCGTACTGGTGACATAGGCCCAAAATTACAGGCGATTTGTTTGGGTTTGCCCCAGTAAAGTGCGAAACGTCGTTTCGAGTTCCGTCGCATTGCCCTTGGCGAAAAGGCACCGTCCGTCTTGTGTGCGCTCTTCGGATTCAGATCCATTCACAACACAAGCAAGCGTTGAGCATTTGGTCATCGCCATCCAGCCATTCATCCATCTGGCACTGGCACACATCGCGTCGCGCCTCCTGCTTGTCCTTCGAGTCCCGCGTTGCAGTCTCCGTATCCGCTGCTTCTCTTCTCCTGTTCCGGCTAAGTCTCACGTTGTACATCGGCAGCGAACACAAGTCCCCACCAACTCTAAAGACTGAAAGTCCCACCAAGCCCTTTACACAATGTCCAACAAAGGCGAGAGTGTGCGCGTGTGCGTGCGCATCCGGCCGCTAAGCACCAAGGAGAAACAGGACGGCCGCAACTACATCGTGTTTGCGAACAAGGAGCAGGGCGAGATCTCGCTCGCAAACCCGGAGGCCGACGATCGCGAGCCACCCAAGAAATTCACGTTCGACGCCGCGATCCCACCCGAGTGCTCGCAGATGGACGTGTACAACAAGGCGGCGATGGACATTGTCGAATCCGTGGTCAACGGCTTCAACGGCACGGTGTTCGCCTACGGCCAGACGGGGGCCGGCAAGTCTCACACCATGGAAGGGTACTCGGAGCCGCCCGAAGAGAAAGGCATCATCCCGAACTCGTTCAAGCACATCTTTGACCGCATCGCCGCCGAGTCCGACACCAAGCAGTTCATGGTCTACGCGTCGTACCTAGAGATCTACAACGAGGAGATCCGCGACTTGCTCGCGCAGGACCCGAAGAACCGACTAGAGCTCAAGGAGAACCTGGACACGGGCGTGTACGTGAAGGACCTGACGTCCAAGCAGGTCACGGGCGAGGCCGAGATCGACGCCGTGATGCAACAGGGTAAAAAGAACCGGAGCGTCGGCGCCACCTTGATGAACCAAACGTCCTCGCGCTCGCACTCGATGTTCACAATCACGGTCGAGGCGTGCTCGAACGCCGTGGGCGTTGACGGCAAGCAGCATATCTGTGTGGGGAAACTCAACCTGGTCGATCTGGCCGGTAGCGAGCGCCAGGCGAAGACCGGCGCTACTGGCGACCGCATGAAAGAGGCGACGAAGATCAACCTGTCGCTCTCGGCGCTCGGCAACGTCATCTCGGCGCTGGTGGACGGCAAGTCGCAGCACATCCCGTACCGCGACTCGAAGCTCACGCGGCTGCTGCAGGATTCGCTTGGTGGCAACGCCAAGACCGTGATGATCGCGAACTGCGGACCCGCAGACTACAACTACAACGAGACACTGTCGACGTTGCGGTACGCGAACCGCGCCAAGAACATCAAGAACAAGCCCAAGATCAATGAAGACCCCAAGGACGCCAAGATTAGAGAGTACCAGGAGAAAATCAAGGAGCTCCGTGAAGCGCTCGCGGCTCAGGAGAAGAACGTGGCGATGGGTGGTGGAGGCAATGGAAGCGGTAGTGGTGGCGGCGGCTTTAAAGGTGATGGTAGTGGTGAGAAAGGCAGCCCAGCACCACAGATCATCGAGCGCATTGTGGAGAAGACAGTCGTGAAGCGAGAAGGTGTCAGCGAAGAGCTGCTCAAGAAGCTCGAAGAGGATGCGCGCCGCGAGAAGATGGAGCTCAAGCAGAAGGCGCAGGCCGAGATGAAGGCGCTCTTGGCGGAGCAGTCGCGCACGGAGGAGGAACGTGAGAAGCTCGAGAAGGAGCTGGCGTCCAAGGCGCAGCAAAAGGCCGAGATGGCCAAGCAGAAGGACGAAATGCTCGGCCACTTGCAGAAACTCGAGAAGAAATTGATCTCCGGTGGCAAAGTGATCGACAAAGCCGCGAAACAGGAGCGTGAGTTGCGTGAAGCACAGGCGAAAGTGGAAGAGCAGAAGCGGCAGGAGATGCTGCTCGCGCGCGAGCTCGCGGAGAAAGAAGACTCGAACATGTTGCTGGAAGAGCAGTTCACGACGCTCCAAGACGAAGTGGACGACAAGACGCGCAAGCTCAAGAAGCTCTGGGCGAAGCACAAGGCGGCGAGTACCGAGGTGGAGGACCTGAAGGCCGAGTTCCAGACCGAGAAAGAAGATATGCTCGACACGATCCGCGAGCTCACGCGCCAACTGAAGATGAAGCACCTGCTTCTGAGCCATTTCGTGCCATTCGACGAAGCGGCCGCGATCGAGAAGCGCGCCAAGTACGACCCCGACGTGGATGAGTGGAAAGTGGATCGCCTCGAGGTCAAGCCGAACGGGCTGCGTCCGAAACGCCCCGTGTCCCGCCGCGGCACGCGACGCGTCGAGAGCGAGTACGGGCGTCGCAACAAGCTGATCGACCCGATGAACATGCGCTGGCGCGCGGACAACGTCGTGATCCTGGACATGGAGATGCCTGAGCGGCGCACGAAGGACTTTGAGTACGGTGTCGGTGGGATGGGCATGAACTACTGGCTCGAGCGCGTGGGCTCGACCGAGGACGACGTCGAGATCATGTTTGAGAACGAGGTCGAAGTGGCGCCATCGAGCAGTTTGCTGACGTCATCGAAGGAGAAATCAGAGAAGAGCTCCAGTGGGACCGCAAGCACAACCAGCAATAGCTCTCCGGCGAGCAGCAGCTCCGCAAGTGCAGCCAACGCCTCAGGCTCAGCGAGTGCCAGCGGCATATCTGGCAAGAAAGTGGCGGCGACCAGCAGCAGCGGAGAGACTGCTGGCGAGAGCACCGAGCGATCGAAGGAAAGATCCAGCAGCAGCAGCAGCAAGAAAACGTCCAGCAAACGACCACCCACTGCAAGGTACGGCACCCAACGCAAGACGAAAGATACTTTTGTGTGGTTTGTTGTGACTTGACTTGTTCAGCTGACTCACTGACGTGTTTGCTTGCGTGCGACTTGGTGAACTGACATTCACTCCTGTGCGCAAATGGCTACATTTCCATTGTTGTATCCAATCTTTTTAGTCGACGACGAAAAGATCCTGCGGACGAATGAGAGAAAATCGATCGAGCGCATGGAAGAATGAACAGCTGACAATGAAGCACAAATGGATTGGGAAGAAAGCAGCAGGCGTGAATTCACCCACATCAAGAAGAAGAAATCAATGGAACGATCTTTTCAAATGACTACAACGTGAGAAATACCATTTGGCTTGATCACCAGTGTGGCGTACTCACCACTTTGCGTTTGTCCACTGCTTTGTAGCCTCTCGTGCCAGCTGCCAACCTTTCGTTATCCATCGACATTCATCATTTGCTGGCCACATACACACATAAAAAATCTCCAGCTGCATCAGTGCAGATCCATAACTTCACAAGACGCAAAGTGAAGCCAATTGCGCTCCCCAAGCAACCACCACAAAAAGATCTCTAGCCCAATCAGCAGATAGGTTCATTATCCTACATTCACTCTCTAGCTGTTCCCCACTTGTTCCCGAACTCTTCTGTATCTCACACACAATTTCATTCAGCAAGCAAGTGGCCAACGTGAAGGACTGAGAGATTTGAAGGGATCTCATGATACGATGCGAAGGAAGAGCCGCAAACGCAAAAATTGACGCCGCTTGCCGTGCTGACCAGAACGAAGGCGCTCTCTTTCGTTCGGGCCGGACAAGCGCCTTGATTGATTTCTGTCGCAAATGCAACATCAAGATGCTCAACCATCATTCCATCCAGACAACCAATCCAACTTTTCCAATTTTACGGTACTCGCTTGAAGTTCGTCGTGACGCGACCATTGCAATTTGCAATTTGCATGTATTTACCACCACAACCTCACAATTCGATCGCATTCCGTCAAGAACCAGGAGACAACAAAAGCAGTTGCAACCATGCGTGCCCGCCGCGCTTCTTCTTCCTCTCATCAGCGAGAACGCTGCTTCCTTGCCACTTTTTGCCTCCATACAAATTGGCGCGTGTGGTTGTGCTGTACTACTGGATCCACTGGTTCTTCCAAGTCTTTCTCACCTCTCTCTATCGGCCTCTTGGGCACGTGCGTCTTGCCAGATCTGAGCATAATAACTCCAACGAGCTGCTGACTGCTCCAAGGCGACGCCCAGCTTCTCGCCAGAAACATTCATTTTCGCGCGTTCCCCAGCTGTTGAGTATAAGTCTCTATTGCTCTAATGTACTACTTTATGGAGCAAGGTGGACAGCCGAAAGCGAATCACCACCACTTGGATTCGATCACCCCAAGCCAAGCGAGTCCCATACATCCATCCATATCTATTCGCGTCTTTCTTGGCCAAGGCGACCTCTGTCATGTGATATTTGCCAATTGGGCTTCGTCGTCATCATTTCACAGTGTTGAAAGAGCTGAGAAATGGATGGATACACTGGAGACCAAAGGACCTTTACCGTGGTTGGGGCAGATAGCGGGTGGATTCACGGAGGGGCAGAGGATCCATCAATCGGTTCAGCTTTGCGCGCGACAACAGGTGGACGGATCCGCTCGCCCGCAGGCTGACTCCACAAACCACACACACAAACAACCAGGGGACAAGCACACGCACAATCACAAAACCACACACAAGCAAACAAGATCAACGAACAAGCAGGGACATGCTCGGAATGACCACAATGGCTCAAGTGACGGGGCAGGTTGTTTATCATTGGTTCATTGGTGGTTGGTGGCCAGTTTTGAGGCCAGCAACCCCCCGCATTTGTTACGAACCGCGACGAAAAGCTGTAAAAGTACCGTAAGCAAAAGGGATCCTTTTCACGCAAGCAAGCAACACGCCAACGTGTTTGGGAAATGCAGCCCGATATTATTTCGCCGCTTTCCAACGTGCCATTACTATTAGTATGAGTATTAGTATTAATCCGCTACTTATCAGTTGCTCATGATGCCTTGCAACTAAGTAGGATCAGCCTTCAGCCCTCCAAGTTAACCTAGGTAACCTAGGTAACCAATGTGGGTCCCTGGAGTGAATAATTTCGTTCGCTCTAACTGGAACCATTCACGCGACAAAAGTCCTTTGAGAAGATCAGAATTCTTGCAAAATCAATGAGATTTTTTGATCTGATTTGTTTGGAATTTGTGCGTAACTTGTGATTTGAATGTGTCTCCTGTTTCACAGAATGTGTACCCGCACTCTCCAACAGACAACAACAATGCTCGAAGTGTACCACCGCTCGTTTCAGCTCCTTCGATATTTTTGTGTGTGGATCTCTTCGCTTTTTTTTTCTTTTCTACCCAAATGCCTCAGCCCAATCAGTCGCCTCTTGTTATCAGCGTCCATAGTGAGCGCAAGTCAAACGGGTGTAGTTGGTCTGGCCACATGGGATTCGAACCACACGTTGGACCGACCACATCACCCACCAGCGCCACGCCAAAGTGCTGACCACTTGAGACTATTCCACTGTGCGCACAGTCTAGCATCAACAAATTCCAACCAGGTCGCGGCACACATAGTGTACCAGGCGTACACTCGGTACACACTCGCGATGCCTTCAAAATCCTGTTCCGACGCACGCCGTGTTTGCTTGTGTGTGTGCTCACACGTCGCATGTTCGGGTCAGTGTACCCAAGAGAGTGAGAGAGAGCCATTTCTTCATGCGCATGTTGGTTGCTGTTGTTCTTGGACACTTGGCGTCTCTGGTGTTTTCTGGTGTGTTGTTCTCGGTTTGGCTGCTGTTTTTTCGCACATCTGGCTGGGTAGTTTGTGGTGCGAGAGAGATTTTTAGAGCTTTAACCGCATTCTCTTTCTTTTTAAAATATTGGACAAATAAATGGGACCGAGTAGTAGATGGAATCTGCTGCCTCTGTGCTCTGAACGCTTTTCAGAGAGTTGACAAGGAGAATACCGATTGTCTGAAAATCCTCGCGAGCTGGAAAAGGTCACAGTTAATCGGATATTGAGATCGTGCTTAAATTGGATATTGAGCCTTGAATATTCAGTACTTTGTATGTTACACATTCGGAATTAGATGGCTATTGACAGTACGTTTTTAATTCTTGCGCTTTGATATGTGTATACTTCCAGTTGTGTTGCTTTTTGTATGTGCGTCCCGAGTGCTGCATTACGCGGCCCGTACACAGATCGGTCAGTCCTCCCTCTTTGGCTTCAGAACTGTTCAGTGCGCACTGGCCGTTTTCTGTCCGCTGCACCTCTTTTCCAGCAGCCCTTTCTGCCGAGCCAGCTTTTGCTTTCGCTTGCCTCTTTCTGTCCAGAAACACATACAAATTTCAAGTGAACGGATGGGGCCAGCAGTCCAAACAGCCGCGCCGCCCCACTGACCCCATTTCCATTCTCTCTCCAACAGGAAGGAGGAAGCGTGTGCCCAGAGAGCGAGAGAGCGAGAGAGGATCGATCTGCTCTTGCTGATCTGTCTATCGGTCCAGTTGGGAGCACGAGCCGACCGCTGGAGAGAAAGCGACCACCATCTTCCTACCTTCTTCTTCTCTGGCGCCTCGTCCGTCAGTCAGTCAGTCACACGCCGAGTGTAGAGCAGAGAGCCCAGACGAGTCGAGTCGTCGAGTGAACGAACGCGCACAGCTCGCTCAGTTTAGTTTCTTTCCTGTCGTCACGAGAACGAGCAGCAGGGGGAGAAAAACTCATACCTACTAGACAGGAAGCGAATGGGAGTCGAGCCCTCGCCGGCAGTCACGCTCGAAGAGTTGATCCGCAGCCGCAACCAGGAACTCCGGAGCCTCGCGAGCAACCACTCGAACCGAAGCAACAGCAGCAGCACGAGCAACTCCAGTGCCAGCTCCAGCAACAGCAGTAGCAGTAGAGATAACGACGCCGCGGTCTTTCGCGCACGACGCCGCCGGCACCCGTCTGAGGTGCTGAGAAAGAAAATCTCGACGAAGACCACAATGAAAACGTTTGCCCAGGACGGATCGTTCGCGTACACTGGCGCAGCGGATGATGACTTCACAAACACAGGAAGCAGTTCGACGATGACAGGACATGGAGGACAGCGGAGAAAGCGTGTGCCACCGCCGTCGTCGTCCTTGCGCGACTACGAGTCCGCGACGAGCGTGCTGGAGGCCACGCGACGCATGGAGCTCGCGCGCCAGCGCTCGCACGTGTCGTTCGGCAAGCGCACGATCGACCTGGACAAGACGTTCCGCACCGCGCCAGGAGGTCGCGGCAAGCTCACGCTTGAGTCGCCGCCACACAGCCCCAAGCGCTCGGGGCGGGCTTCGAGTGCGTCGTTCATGACGCCAGCGCAGGTGATCTTCGCGGCGAGCACGGGCGGCAGCAGCTACCTAAGCACAAATAGCAGCACGGGGAGCAGCGGTAGCAGCAGTGGTGGTCGGAGCCTGAGCCGCCAGGCGACGCTGCGAGCAATCGCCAAGGGAGCGGCGTCAGCGAACGCGTCGGCAATGGGCAGCGACGATGGCTTTGCATCCACTGGTGAGAGCACTTCGAGCAGCCTGAGCAACAGCAACAGCCTGTCTTCTTCTCCAGCTACGTCAGTTGCGGCAGCAGCGATGCTTGCCGCCAAGAAGAAGTCGAAGAAGAACGTGTCTTTCAACAACAACGACAACAGCAGCGAGACCGAGTGCCGCCACGACCAGTCGGGTGGCTCGAGCTCGGTCGCCAGCATGCTCTCGCCGATCCACGCAGCATGCCGGAAGGGCGACTACCTGGTCGTGAAGCACGTGCTGAGTTTCTACTACGGCAACGAGTGCGTCAACCTGGTAAACTCAAGCTGCACGTGTGGCATGACGCCCCTGCAGGTGGCGTGCGACAACGGCCACGTGAAAATCGCCAAGTTGCTGCTGCGCCGCCACGCGCAGCCGAACAAGCGCGGCAGCAAGAAGCGCCACCACTCGTGCATCGTGATGGCGTGCATCCAGAAGAACATCGAGCTCGTCGAGCTGCTGCTCCAGTACGGCGCGACGGTCGACGACGACGCGCTCTCGATCGCGGCGAGCTCTGGATACGAGGACATTGTGCGACTTTTGGTGAACTTCCGACCGAAGCGTAACCTGAGTTTCGACATCCCAGCACAATTCTTCAAGAAGGACAACAACGCGGAGAAACACACAGGAGAGCTCGATGCGAGCAGCATCAACAAGGCGGCAGCCGTCGCGGTCACGCAGGACCACCCGGAGATACTGTTGATCCTGCTGGGTGACGGCAAAGTGCAAGCGTCGCGCACAAAAGTGATGGCGTGCGCGCTCGACGCGACGATCCAGTCGGACTACCGACTACTGCGCGCGCTGGCGAAGCTCTACGACGCCAAAATCCTGCTGGACACCAAGGACGCGAACTCGTGCACGCTTCTGCACCACGCGGTGCGCAACGAGAACGTGAAGAGCGTCATGCTCTTGGTGCGCCTCGGCGCCGATGTGCACGCCCGTGACAGCGGCAGCATCACGCCTCTGTACATCGCGTGCGCGCGCGGTCACAGTTCGATCGTGCGCGTGCTGGTGGAAGCTGGTGCAAAGTGTGTGTCGATGGGTCCGAATGACGAGAGTCCGCTGCACATCGCTGCGCAGGAGAACCACTTGGCGTGCGTCGAGATCCTCTTGGAGCACGGGCGAGCGCCAGTGGACGGGCTCACCCGCGACCACTGCACAGCGCTGCACCTGGCGAGCCAGCGTGGCAACACGCAGGTGGCGGAGTGCCTTCTCGAGCACGGCGCGGATGTGAACGCGCTGACGATCAGCGACGAGACGCCGCTGCTGAAGGCGAGCCGCATGAGCCAGTTCCAGACCGTGAAGCTGCTGATGTCGCGTGGTGCGAGAACCCACCCGAAGGCGTCGTCGTCGGAGAACCGCAGAGGGAAGGAGAACAACGCGAACCCTTCCTCTTCCTCCACGGACGAAGTGGAGCTGCAGTTCGACGAGAACCGCAACAGCAGCAACGCGAGCGTGAACTTTTCGCGCGCGGCACACGTCGAGAAGCAGCCGCAGGGCGGCGAGGACAACATCTTCATCGCCAAGTCGAACACGCACACATCACTCAAGAAGTGGATACGCTCGGTGCTGAAGAACGACAAGTAGATGGATGGATGGATGGATGGATGACGTTGAGTCCGATAGTCACGAACGTATAGACTCTCCTAGTAATATAACATATATTTTATCAGCACTTACTCTACGCACCATTCTCACCAGTTGTATTCACTCGTGACAGTGATGACACTTGATCAGAGGTTAGCGCAACCACCATCTCCAGAACCACATGACCGAGCTCATACATTTCAAGGTCTTTCTTTCCCTCCGAGTTGTAGTCCACTTGGACAATTCTGCTGTCAGCGGAGGCGAGGTTTGATAATGAGCAGCAACAGCCATGGTATGAACACAAGAACGAATGATTGATGGTACAAACAATGAATTTTGAGGCACACCTGCCGTCAAAAGTCATAAACTTACGTGGCGTGGTGGGGGGCGGCCTTCCCTAATAAATGCTCCGATGGTAATACTGGACGTTGTTCTCTTTTCGTTTTACTGCTTCGCTCTATACCAGTCGGGCGAAGTATGCGTCGTTGCGAAAGCTTTGCAACAGTTCGCTTGGAGTAAATAACAGCTTGACGATCTGCTTCTTCAGTTCCGCTCCTCCCAGCAAACCTTCAGAGCTGAGCGTGTCCAACGCATTCCTGAACTCTCGGAACGACAGAGGTTTGAACACGCCAGCTTCTTGGCTCACGTCGCAGTAGCTGGCATACAATTCATCGATGCCAAAAAGAGCGCCTGTGCTGGAGACACTCGAGTCCGTCGCAAACGACGCAATCAGCCGAGTCGAAGCAAACAGGATCATTTGCAAGTTTCGAGGAAGAGACTGAAGCACTTGCGAGCTCTTCGACTCCAACGATCCCTTCACTAACCGCAACATGTCAGTCAGTGGCACCGGGGTCAGCAAAAGCGCCGTCCCGTTTTCACCTGCTTCACTGGCGACATCCAGTCGGTGCTGGAGGACGCGACGACAGATATCAAGAGCCAAGCGAATATCTCCAGACGTTGACGCGATCTTTCTTGCCAGGAACGAAATGCCGTGCGCATTCAGCATCTTCAACGCATTCTGCTTACCGCCGAGTCGGTCCGTCAGGATCAACTCGATGGTTTGGTGGACGTACGGCTTGAAGATCACCACTTGAGGCTTGCAGTCCGGCAACTGCTGCTGAAGAAGCGGCAGGTGTCGCTCAGTGAAATCAACCTGGTTTGCGATGCCGATGAGGATAAACGAGTGCGAAGGACGGTGTGCCAGCTCAAACAGCCGACACAGGTCGCTTTCGACGCCGTTCTTCTTCAACAGGATATCGATTTCGTCTAGAATCAAAATCCTAAAAAACGCAAATGTCAGCAACGAATTGCACCGAATTTGTGAAATACGATAGCTAACACTTACATTGTCTTGGAGCGCTTGTATGAGCAGTTCGTAGCTCTCTCAATAGCCTCGAAGGCGCTGACACCATCAGTGTGCATCTGGTTTGTCAGTATTTCTGCGAGCTGGCAATACAGCTTGCTCGAGTCGTTCAGTGCGATCGCATTGACGTGGGCACGGACGAGGCGCTTGGTGTCCTGGGTCATATTCACTTTCTAGTAGCGCACAAGAACACAAATGGTAAGCTTTCAAGGAAAAGAACAGAATGAGCCAGCACATGAGAATGGAACGTACTTGGTAGAGCTGAGTGATGCGGTCCTCCGAAGCCTTGAGCAGTGCAGACTTTCCGCAGCCAGGTGCTCCAGAGATGTACATGCTCGATCCATGTCCCTGCGTGAAACAGGTCTGAAAGAAGTCGTGGATGCGTCGAGACTCTTCATCGCGGTACTGGAGCTTCGACGGAGAGTATCCTAATGTGAGCCTCTGAATGGCTTCAGAGAAGAGTTCTTGGGGGCCAGCTGGCTCGGAAGATGCTGCTGAGCTTGACTTGCCCTTCTTTGAGTTTCCAGGCGACGGAGTGAAACAATCCGCCAGGTTGCGCGACAGATTCGAGCCTGCTGGTTTGTCATGAGCAGCGGCTTTCTGAGCGACCGTTTCTGGTGAGATCTTGTCAGCCTTGTCTGATTCGTGACCACCCTCTTCAGCGTCATTCATCGAGCGCTTTTGCTCGGTTGGAGTACTGAAAGTTCCCGCCACTTTCACTTTCTTCTTGCTCGGCTTGTTGTTCGGGGTCTCCTCGTCCACGACCTTTTCAGGATCATGATCCGCCACACGTCTCTTTTCGCGTCGGAAGAGAGCCTGTCTCTTCGCGGGGCTCACAGGCTCGCTCTCCTTCTCGTCGTCGTCGCTTGAAGTCACATCGATCGTCTCTTCTTCCTTCACGATTTGTCGCGCGACCTTGTCCCAAATTCCATTCGTCTTCAAATATTCAATCAGCATGGAGTCGGACGGGAAGTAGTCGACGTTGAGGACGCCTTCGTTCACATTTTGGCAGGTTGGCGTGAAGTAATCGTACCCAAACATACCAGTTTTGAAATGCCAACCTTGCTTGGCGAGTGCAGCCCAGATGTCTCCAAATTTCACCTTCGAAGCGTTCAAGCTCGACGTGTTGCTGCTACCTCGTCTCGAACTTGTCCTTGCTGGCGCAGCGCGCGGCATTACGTTGTTGCTTCGGTTCTCTTTGTCATCCTCATCGTTCACAGAGACAGAAGAGCGTCGAGACAATGCAGGCGTCAACTTGGGCTTGCTTGGCTGCTTTTTCGTCGCCGAGACATCCTCTTCAGCGTTGCGTTGAGACAACGTAGCTGTCGACTTGGATTTGCTCGGTTGTTTTTTCATCAACGGGGCTTCCTCCTCGTCACTGTAGTCAATGTTTGGATTGTACATCTTCTCGTGTTCGCGACGAAGCTCATCACGGATTTCGTCGTACAAGCCAGACACCTCCAGGTAGTCTTCCAGCATCGACTGACCGTCAAAGTAGTCAACATTCGGCTGCAACTCGGAGATGTCTTTCAAGCGGCAACTTGGTTTGAAGTACCTCCAGACCAACTTGGTCGATTTCCAGTACCAGCCACGAGCTCGCAGCTCGCCTTCAACCCTGCCAAACGTACACTTGAATGGAGGAATGGTGACCTTCGGCTTGCTGTCAAATGTCAGCTTCTTTGCAGCGGGAGGAGGCGATTCAATTTGAGTGACCACGGGAGCCGCCTTCGCCGTGACAGCTTTCGACTTCGATTTCGCAGGAGCCACAGACTTGCGCTGTTTCGTCTTGGTCGATGCTTTCGAAGATTTAGCTTTGACGACAACGACCTCCTCTTCTTCGCTTTCTTCCGAAAGCTCGTCGTTGTTTTCCTTATCACTCTCAACTTCCACATCGGACGAGCTGCTTTCACCTGTTTCCTCTTCTTCATCATCATCTTCTCCTTCGAAACCGTCAACTTCCATTTCCTCGTCCATTTCCTGGTTGTCACCCTCAGTCGCTTGTGAGATCGCACCCGAAGCGCTGTCGCTCTTCTTGCTTTGCTGAGACTCGGTGACTTCAACCAGAATTAAGCCAGAAGCTTCCAGGTACTTGGTGACAGCCAGCGCCTTGGAGCGGAAAATAGTCACGTTCGGCACGCACTGGTTGAACGCCGTGTTTGGCATCATGTACCACGTTTCGTTCGAGCTCGAGATCTTGACCCACCCGCTCTCTTCCACCATCGGCCACAGGAAATCCATCAGCTTGGACTGCTCCGTCTCGTCATCTTGCGTCGCTTGCGTCCACTCCCTGAGAAACTTGTTGCACGCCTTCACGAGGGAATCGAAAATGTTCTCGTTCGGACGGAAGTTGAAGAAGCTGGTCCCTGGCATCTTGTACAGCATTTGGCCGTCGGCTTGGGCCATGGTCTCCCATCCCTCTGCAAGCATGTGCTGCCAACACTCATCAATGATACGGTCCAGTCCAGGGAGGACTTTTTTGCTAGGAGATGGAGAGCTGTTGAGAGCCTTGGACAGCTTGGACTGAGGTGGGCTGAAGAATGCAGGCTGGCGTGTAGGTGCTTTGGATGGAGTGTCTTGGCTGCGGATTGCGCGCGACGGCGACAAGGCAGAACTGTTCTTCTGTGCCTTCACGCTGATGTTCTCGGTCTGGGAGCTGTCCGGTCGATTTGCCTTCTTTGCAGTTACCATGATGGCCAAAAAGAGTTTTCTCGCCTGTGAAATACCAATGTCACAAAAAGTTCGTACAGGGTCAGTGCATTCTGAATTTAGTCGACCAGGTCCAAATACGACGAGTCCATCAAGCACAAACACAAACACACACGCACACACCTCTTGATCGTTGTGCACGGTCATCCTGAATCGAAGCGCTTCCTCACACGCGCGCTGGAAACAGCGGTTCTTTTCCGCGCGCATGATGTTTTCTTCGGCGACTTTGAACGCGCGGCAGATCGTCGCGAAATCCTCAAAGATGTCCTCCGCATTCTGCGACACGAGCGGCGTCATCTCGATGTCATCTTCGTGCGCAACGCAGAGCTGCAGGTTTGGCGCTGGCCCAGACGTCGAGTGCACGAGACACGCGTGGGGGCCGACCCCGAAGAAGTACACGACGCGGTCCTCGGCGTCCAGCGCGGGCTTCCCCTTACGCAGCCCACCCAGCTCAAGCGCGTGCTTGTTGCCTTCCGTGTAGCTTTCGTACACGCACGCGGGCCAGAACACCTGCATGGTTTGCAGCTTGATCCACGCCAGCTTGCCAGTCACGCTCTCCGCCATTCTTGCCTGTCTATTTGTCTGTGGTGTGCTGTGGTGTGGTGTGCTGTAGCTGGTTGGGAGTGCGTCTTGATGGGAACGTCGTCCGTGTCCTCTTGTATGCGATGTCTGTAGCCTCTGGTGGCTTTCGTGCTGCTGCTGGTTTGCAAACGGTTGGGAAGTTGCGGAATGGGCAGTTTGCGAAAAGCGCGCGAAAATCTTTTCAAAAATAAATGCTCGCAAGGGTTGCGTACATTTTTACAAAAGTGGGTGCAAGCATTTCCCGCTCAAATATTTTTGAAAGAAATCTCCAAGTTCGAAATGAGAGAGTCCCACATCCCAAAGCTGACTTCTTAAGTGCGATGAGTGCTATGTTCGGAACCGATTCATCCCGAACCACAAAAAGGGTATTTATGGATACCCAGTTTTGCACCCATCAACAAAGAAGTCTATTAGCTTCGATACAATTACAAACAAGGTTGTAGACTTCCTTATTGACGGGTGCAAAAGGCTGCCCATAAATACCCAGATGGATTCTTACTCACTTTCACCTACAGTTTATGGGTGCTGGGGACAATAATTTTTGGGACACTTTCGTCCCGAACTGTGCTAGGGAATACAAAAAGCAGAGTGTGTGCAGCATGCGGGACCAGTACATCCCGCACGCAAATCTTCGGGATCGCTTTTTATTGGCTCTCTGGAATGCCATCGAGCTTGATATTTAGCCAACCGACACTGCCAAAATTGGCGCGCCAAAAGCGCTGCTCTCTCCTAAAATCGAGCCAAATGTGCTGCTCTTCTAAAATCCGGCCTATTTGGTGCGCGGATCAGAGAGTGAAGACGCTACAGCAAGCCAAACGCAGACGACCTCGAAGGTTGTTTGGTGGATACGCGTGCGCTTTGCTGTGGACGTGCACACCCGCGAGCACAAAAGCACAAGGAGTGAGCTCGTTCACGATGGACTTTGAGATGCGACTCAGCGGCGACGGACTGGACGACCTCGCGGTGACGAGCGAAGAGCTCATGGAGGCGAGCGCAGCGGTCAGCGGGCTCGTCGAGCACGCGCACCACCAGGAGCAGCAACACATGCACGAAGAGGTCACAACCACGACGACTACGACCACGACGTTCACATCCACCACTGCGAAGGTTTTGACGACCGCAACAGAGGCGGCGGTTGCTGGCGACGAGGAGACAGACGACGAGGTCGTGCACGGCCAGGATGACCATGAGCCACAGACCCAGATGCTCCACGATGAAGAACCAGAAGATGGCGAAGTGAACGAAGATGACGATGGGGATGTGGACATGGATGACTTCACGTGCACGCAGGTGGTCGTGGACGAAGAAGAAGAAAAACCTGTCGAAGACGAAGGAGGAGCGGAGGCTGAAATGGAGGATGTCGCTGCTGCTGAGAGCGTCGAGAAGGTGGCGGTGGTGGTGGTGCCAACGACCAAGCCAGTCACCCCGAAAGCAGCCGCGCTGTCTCCTCGTGTTCAAGCTGTTGCTAGTCCAAAGAAGCCGTCACCAGTGAAGCCTGCTCCAGTGGCGGAACCAGCGCAAACGAAGCCGCGGGAGCCTCAGGAGAGTGATGCGACGCCTTTGGTCAAATTCACCAAGGTGCTGGGGGCGGTGTGGGAAATCCTGGAGCACCAGGGCTGGCAGGTCGCGCAGGGCAAGGACACGCTCTTCTGCGCGATGCCCGGCACGCAGTTTTTCAACTTCCGCCCCAACATCAACGTGTTCGACTCGAAGGACAAGGCGTGCTGGAAGTTCATCGCGACCTCTGCCGACGTGAAAGACGACAAAGCCGAGGCGAGTGATGCGGACAAGGACAGCACCAAGCTCTGGGAGATCCTGTGGGCGGTCGCGGAGAAGAATTTTGGCTGGTACACGATGGCGTGCGGCCCTGAGACGTGGTTCGTCAAGCCCGACACGCGCTTCGAGGAGTTCCAGCCGAATGAGACGATCTTCCAGACCAAGAAGCGCGCGGTGCTCAAGTGTCTCGAGCTTGAAAAAGTGCAAGTGGAGCTCGGTGACTCTATCGAGGGTCACCAGGTGATTGACTTTTCCTCGAAAGTGGTCGCCCCCCCTAAGAAGCAGAAAGAGGAAAAAGAGATCCCAGCGAAGAAAGAGGCGAGTCACCAGGTGACTCCAGTGTCAAAGGCTTCCTCTGCTGCTTCTTCTTCTGCGAAGACGCCGTCGCCTGCGGTGAAGCGGAAAGAGAAGAAGGCGGCTGGCTCAGCGTCTGCTGCTTCGACGCTCTCAACACCCCAGGCTTCCACATCGGTCCCTGTGTCATCGTCCAAGGGAAGAAGTGGCGGTGCGTCTGTCCGATCGACGCCACCAAAGTCCGCGACCAAGACACCTCTGAAGAGCGGCAAGAAGGTCTCTGCGCGAGCGACGCCATCCTCATCAAAGAAACTCGGCTCCGCGGTCAAGAAGAAGGGTAAGAAGAAGGCGATGCCGGTGTCGCCCTCTGTGTGCGAGCCGACGCAGCTGGCGTTCTACATCCCCGAGTTCAAGTGTACGTTTGGCATCGTTTACAAGAAGCTGCAGGACATGGGCTGGCACCACCGCGCGGGCAAGTTCGAGTACGACTACTTCTCGCCCGAGTACACTGTCGAGACGGCGATCCTGAACGGCAACTACTTCCAGTCTGCTGCCGAGTTTGAAGAGTACCTCAAGGACAGCGGGCTGTGGCACAAAATCGAGACCGAGCTGCGCGAAGAGCACGCCGAGATGGTCGAGCAGCTGCGCGTTGAAGCGCGCAAGCGACTGCACAAGCAGCAAGAGCGCAAGAAGCAGCTCGAGACGCTCAAGAAGCAGCGCCAGGTGGACGAGAGCGCCAAGGCAAAGCAGAAAGTGCAGGAGGCTGCTCAGGAAGCCCTGGAAGCAAAAGAGAAAGTGCAGGAAGCCAGACAGAAAGCCAAGCTCGCGAAAGAGAAAGCTGCCTACGAGAGAGCTGAGGCGAAAGCCGTCAAGGAAGAGCAACGACGGAAAGCTGCTGCCGTTGCTGCTGCCGCCGCTGCTGCTGCTTCGGACTTGGCCGCGCGTCGCAAGTCGTCGTTCGCCAATGATTTCCTGAGCGAGTTCAAGGTGTCAATGGGCAAAGTGGTCAAGAAACTCGTGCAGCGCGGCTGGAGCTACCGCCCCGGACGCTTTGAGTACGACTACTTCAAACCGGGCGTGATGCAGATGAAGCACCCAATCCTCAACGAAGACTACTTCCAGAGCGTCGCGGAGCTGGAGACGTATTTAAAGATCTCAGGGCTCTGGGACGAGATCGCGCGCGAGCTCCGCGACGAGCACTACGCCGAGCAGGAGCGCGAGGTGATGCTCATAAGCCAGGAGGAAGAGGACGCCAAGCGCGCCGTGACTAGTGCTGCGCCGAAGCGTAAGTCGCCGACTGCGACGGCAGCGGTAGCTTCCCCGAAGAAAGCGCGCGTCGTCGTGAAAGAAGAACTGAGCGCTGTCAGCACCACCGCGTCGTCCTCCTCTTCGTCTTCTATGGTGGCTTCGAGTAGTACCGCTAGCAGCAGTGCCAGCACCAGCACCAAGGCCAAGTTCGCGGCAGAAGAGGTGGAGGAGCTGACGAACGACATCTGGGCAAACTCGCACCACTTTGAGTTTGAGCGCTAGAGTTGATTTGCTACACAAGCAAACAGACCAACAAACAACAGGATGGGAAGAGACTGAGGGAGGGAAGAGTAGTTAGAGAACGCACCAGATAACGACCGCCTGGAGAGAAAGACCGGCAGGTTCGCAGGGTTACGGGCGACTGAGGAAATACCATATATTTCATTTTGATTTTGTGCGCCGCTGTTCATCTTCGCCAGCCCCCGTAATATATAGTTAGCACGCCGTTCTTGTCTTGTTTGCTTGCCGTTGTTGCTTGTTGGTTTGCTTGCTTGCTTAGTGCGATTGCAAACGCAAAAGCGGTTAGAGAACGCCCTTGAGCGACGCGCCTGCGCGGCGGTAGATGCTCTGGCGCTCGGCCTCCGTGTTGTTGATCGTTTGCTTGAGCTCCTGTCCATCGCAATAACAACCACCATCGACACGCAAGCAGTAGTGAGTAGTGAACATGGGCTACTTTAACAATATCAGCTAGCCGTGACTGCATTTTGAGCTGCGAGGTGTTACCGCAATGTCTTCCGGGGTCGCGTCCTTCGTGGGCGTCGCCGTGAGGTTCGACATATCTGCGTCCGCCATCTGCACTCATCGCGCGCGCGCAATACAGGTAACAAACAAGCGAGCGAGCAAACAACACACAGGCTAAACAACTGAACAAGAACAATACAAACAAGGCGTGTTCACAACACAAGCCTGGTTGCTGCTCGCTTACCCGTGAGCTCAGGCGATTGAGCATCTCAACAATACGGTCTTTGTCAGCTGATAAGGATAGTCACCATACACACAATGCATACATATTTGTTAGCATACAATACGCGCATGTGTATAGTACACACGGCACGCGAGGCGTGCTCACCGTAGGCGTCAGCGGTGTCGTACGCGCTGTCGGGCGAGTGGCTCTCTCTGTTAGAGTAGAAGGACAGGAGGGCGTTAGCAACGCGTATAGATCCACCCGGCAGATAGAGAGACGCGCGTGTATGTGTGTATATAGCTACTAGGCGTACATCTTCTCAAAGACCGAGTCCATCATCTTCTTGAGCTTGTGGATGTCGTCCTGCATCTGCATGATCTGCTCCATGCTTGTTGTTCTTGCGCTTGCTTGCTTGTGTTTGCTGTGTGCGTCTGTTGTTGACAAAGAGGCTTGTAATATGGCCAAAACAGTACGGTACCAGACGATTCGAAAATGAATTGAAAGCACGATTTTTGGAAATGAATCAATGACATTTCTATGTTCGACATCGAATGGCTACATTTGCAAAGATACAAATTCGAAACAGATTCCAAACCACAGTTGGTCAAAATGTTTCATTAGCACAAAGTATTAATGCACCAAACAGGCCATTTCATTCACGACCACTACTAAGTTTCAGAAGTTTACAACAACACCATTCTACGCTCAAAGACGATACTGCTGCTTTGCGTAAGAGCCAGCAGCTCCGCCGTTCAGTCCAGCGGCGACGCCCACTCCGGCACCAGCATTCGCACCGACACCCGCGCCAGCCTTGACACCCGCGCCGGCGTTGAAGCTCGCACCGGCTCCGAAACCGATATCGAAACCATCTCTCAAGTTAATACCGGCATTACCACCGCCCCTGATGCCGAGGTTGGCGCCAAAGTTTAAGTCGGAACCGATATTAAGACCTGTTTTGCTGGCGTTCTTTGGCTTGTCACCAGTAATTGTGCTTGTTTGCGTCGCTGGGTTTGATGGATCAGCAGATTGCCGTGGCTTACCTCCTGGAGTAGTCGTTGGCTCACTCGATGGAGCTGGAGTGGAATACTGGTAGTTGGCGCGTTGGTTTCTTGAGGCTTCGAATTGGGGTCGTTCGTTGCAGGTGGCGCTTCACCTGGAGTTGGAGTCGACGGCTTGTACGCACCTGCTAAGGCATCGGACGGCTTCTCAGTTGGGCTTGGAGCACTCGAGTTGTCGCCGCTCTGCGTAGCTGCAGGCAAGCTTGGCACAGGAGCCGTGGACGGCGTAGTGGTTGGAGTAGGGGGTTCAGTTGTGGCTGCAGTTGGGGTGATAGTCGGAGTCACACTTGGGACCACAGGCGACGCTTGAGTCGGGGATCCGTACGACGTGGTCGCACTCGGTGGAGCCGCAGCCTCAGGAGCAGCCACCTGGGCTGCTGGTGAGACGGTCGAAGCACCAGACGACTTGGAGCACGGAGGAGGCGCACCGTAGGATGACTACACGAACTGGGTCTCCGCTTGGACAGCAGCAGAGGACGAGAACAATGCAACAGCGACGACGCACAGACGGAGGAACTTTTGACTGGACAACATTTTTGATAAGACTTGAAGAGAGACGTGGGGACGAAGAGACTTGACTTGGTAGTTCAAGTGGGGGAAGATGACGATGACAGTAGACGAGAGGCGCGAAAGTGCGCCCGTGGGGGCTGGGACTCACTTGCCGGAGGAAGCGAAAATTGGAGAATGAGAGACCTGGAATGAGGGAGGAGAACGGCAGCGACCGAGCCTTGGTAAGACCAAACCCACCGAGTCCTCTGAGGGACACTGGAGAGGGAGCGAGACAGAGAAACGGATTAGGAGCTTGGGCTCTATGGATGTGCCTTTTGCCACACAAAGCATCCAGCGCACCAAATGTGTCTGATGTGATCACCCAATTGCCACTCACTGAAATGCTAGATGTCAAGTCGCCTCACAAGCACTTGACAGGTGGTTTCTACTGAAATTGAGCTGTGGCTGTTTGTTTGCTGAGCTTCAAAAAGAGGAGAGAGAGAGTGCTGCTCCAGGAGGGCAATCCCGCTGTTGTACTGAACACCAGACAGCCGCTAGTAGCTGGTCAACATTGGCTGTCAGGCTCCCATACAGTGATACAGTGGATCTGATGACCAGCAACCCCGGATTCTACCCAATGCTACAGTACTGTAACGAGCGTCTCGCTTTCGTCCTCACTCGCACTTCTTGGACCTTGGCCATCACGCCAAATCTGTGGACTGACCAACGCTCAAACACCCATGGAGGTCGAAGGCAAAGGTTCGACCAGTCAAGTCGCAAGAGCGTGCGTTGAGTACGAAGGGACCACCGCATCCTTCCAGTTCGCTCGTTAGGCGTTCGGTGCACTGAATCCTCAGCAAACTCACATTTGAAGAGATGATCGATCAACAGATTGGTTGATTGTGAGCCTGATAGCCTCATCTCTCTTGCTTTGCCAGCATGAATCATGAAGTGGTGAAGTGATTGGACGTCAACGACGTGACACTGGAGCAAAAGGACGCTCGCCGGGCCTCGCCTCCGGGGTTTTTCTTTCTACCACCTTTCCCTCTTGCTCAAGTCGCAGTTTTCAGCGGAAAACTATCAAACAGCATATTCGTCCTCCTTCACCTCTGTCCCAATGTGCCCTTTCACGCTCCACAATCTGGCTGATCTGATACTGTGCTCACGTAGACTCAAACAGCGCAATGCCAGACGCGCCAGACAACACTGCTGCCTCCGCCACAAAGAGCACTGGGGACGGAGATCAGCAAGCTGACCACGTGGCTGCCGTCAGCACCAACAGCGACGAGCCGAGCGACCCTACCTCATGCTCAGGCACCCGTCCACCAGGCTTGGCATTGAGCCAGTACCCAGCGCTCCCGTCACTGCTTCTAAAGTATCTACAACAAGCCGAAGATGCTGCCGCAACTGCTAGCGCTGATAGGAATGACAAGGGGTCTTTAGGTAACCGTTCGTTGCTGGTTTTGCGCATGGCCGACTGCAGCGTCTCGGCTGAGACCGTCGCATGCCTCTCGGGCTTTGTCGCCCAGATCAACACCAACCTCGTTCGCCTGAGGTACCAAATCTCAACAGCCCACAAACATGTCGCCCCGCGTAGCTCAAACTGTGTGCTATATGCTTTGGTGTCACAGTCTGTCGAAGAATGCCATTGGACCCCATGGACTGCGGCTTTTGGGCAAAGCTCTCGTCACGAACAACACACTGCAGTTCCTCGAACTCGACGCCTGTGAGCTCGTGGGGAGTCCCTTTCGACCGCAGTTGGACGGGCTACTAGCGCTCTCCAAGGGCATCCAGAGTGTGCGCTCCAGTCTTCGTTTCCTCAAGTAGGTAGTATCAGTAGCACACCTGGGTATGCTTTGATACCTATCTGATGATACTCATCACCTCTACATACCTGTCCCTACCTACCTTAGTATCGCGAACAACGACTTGCAGCCCGAGGGCTGCCGCATCGTCCTCAGTGCGCTCTCGTTCCATCCGACACTCACATCACTGGACCTCTCGAGCAACATGCTGAGCCTCTTTAGCGACAGGCAGGGCTATTTTGCGCTCTCGCACCTGCTCCAGTACGCCCCCAGGCTCTGCTGGCTCAGCATTTCCGACAACCCGCTGCCAAAGCAGTCGTTGCCGGTCCTGAGAAAGGCGCTGGAAGCCAACACGTCGCTCACGTGTCTTTACGCGAGGAACTGCGGCGTGCAGAAGTATCAGCTAGTAGTACCAACTTCCATTAGTGGTGGAGACCATAAAATATCAGAACAGTGGCAGCTTTGGTACTTCTAAGCCATTGCTCTGTGTTGATAATACATTTGATACCAAACCGGGAGCGTGAGTTGCGTGAAGCACAGGCGAAAGTGGAAGAGCAGAAGCGGCAGGAGATGCTGCTCGCGCGCGAGCTCGCGGAGAAAGAAGACTCGAACATGTTGCTGGAAGAGCAGTTCACGACGCTCCAAGACGAAGTGGACGACAAGACGCGCAAGCTCAAGAAGCTCTGGGCGAAGCACAAGGCGGCGAGTACCGAGGTGGAGGACCTGAAGGCCGAGTTCCAGACCGAGAAAGAAGATATGCTCGACACGATCCGCGAGCTCACGCGCCAACTGAAGATGAAGCACCTGCTTCTGAGCCATTTCGTGCCATTCGACGAAGCGGCCGCGATCGAGAAGCGCGCCAAGTACGACCCCGACGTGGATGAGTGGAAAGTGGATCGCCTCGAGGTCAAGCCGAACGGGCTGCGTCCGAAACGCCCCGTGTCCCGCCGCGGCACGCGACGCGTCGAGAGCGAGTACGGGCGTCGCAACAAGCTGATCGACCCGATGAACATGCGCTGGCGCGCGGACAACGTCGTGATCCTGGACATGGAGATGCCTGAGCGGCGCACGAAGGACTTTGAGTACGGTGTCGGTGGGATGGGCATGAACTACTGGCTCGAGCGCGTGGGCTCGACCGAGGACGACGTCGAGATCATGTTTGAGAACGAGGTCGAAGTGGCGCCATCGAGCAGTTTGCTGACGTCATCGAAGGAGAAATCAGAGAAGAGCTCCAGTGGGACCGCAAGCACAACCAGCAATAGCTCTCCGGCGAGCAGCAGCTCCGCAAGTGCAGCCAACGCCTCAGGCTCAGCGAGTGCCAGCGGCATATCTGGCAAGAAAGTGGCGGCGACCAGCAGCAGCGGAGAGACTGCTGGCGAGAGCACCGAGCGATCGAAGGAAAGATCCAGCAGCAGCAAGAAAACGTCCAAAATACACTTCCTTTGCGCCCGATTCACAAGTAAGGTGGCCACTGGTACCAGGTTGCTGAGTTGCACTTTGTATACAGACATGTGAAT
>JALBZB010000583.1:0-22884 GCA_038050625.1 Pythium sp. MPC-2022a | reverse complement strand
ACCCCCGGGCGCGGCGCGCGGGGGGGCGGGGGCCCCGCCCCCCCCCCCCGATGAAGCGAGTGAAAAGAACCCCAAGAGCCATTTAGGAACTTGGCAACTCCGTGAAACAAGCAAGCGAGTGATTTGCGATGGTCAGTCGATCTCGAGTGAAGGCGGCGCTGCTTATGGCGTCACTCTGTTTGGCGTCCGGCTCATTTGCGCAGAGCAGCAGCAGCAGCAGCGACAGCGACAGCGCAACAGCGAGCGGCTCGAACGATTTCTCCTCAGCGTCCGCGTCCCAGCAAGCGTCGGGCTCAGCCTCTGCGTTCAGTGGCTCGTCCGCAACAGCAGTATCAGCACCAAGTGGCTCAGCGTCGGCTTCTTCTTCTCGAGCTTCTTCAGGCTCCTCGGAGCTTGACGCGAGCGGTAAAAGATCGTCATCTGACTGGACGTCGCTCAGCTCATCCGAGGCGTCATCCTCTAGTTCGTCGAAGGCTTCGTCCAGTAGCTCTTCTGTAGATACGTCCAAGGCACTCGACGCCTCGTCAAGTACGGCGACGGACAACAAATCCTCCTCATTCGAGACAGAGAGAACTACAGAGGACTCGAGCTTGTCTGGTGATGAAGAGTCCAGCTCCTCATCTGGTGATGAAGAGTCCAGCTCCTCATCCGGTGATGAAGAGTCCAGCTCCTCATCTGGCGACGAAGACTCGAGCTCCATGGGATCGCACGCCGCGTCTGGTTCCGCCGTTGGCTCCTCGGGTGTCGACGTGACCATCGAGATTGTCTCGGAACAGTACTACTGCGACCCGAGCTACTTCTACAATGACACGAGCGCCGGCTGCAACGAGTGCATATACGGTACGTGGTCGGACGGCAAGATGCTGATCTGTGAATACCCTGTGACGTGCGGCATTGGCATGATGCCGGCTCTCCATGCGGTTAGCGCGAGCGATTGCGTGGACTGCGCTACGGGTTTCTACAGCGACGACAACGGACCCGACATGTGCAAGCCCTGCGAGTGCGCTCCCGGCACGTCGAGCACGCAGACCGCGGTCACGCACGCGAGCGAGACGTGTACGCCCTGCCCGCTGTCGCACTTCTCACTTGGACTCAGCGACCAGTGCCACAAGTGTCCTCTGGGCAAGTACGCTCCAGAAGGTTCCCCACATTGCCACATGTTGGAATGCGAGGTTGGATACACGCCAAACGAAGGCGCATTGAACGCCACGGACTGCTCACCCTGTCCGTTGGGCACGTTCTCTGCCGGTGGCTCGAGCCTCTGCGACGTGCAGTCCTGCGAACCCGGTCACTTCTCCCGCCAGTTTGCTTCCAGCGGCAGTGATTGCTCGCTCTGCGAGCTGGGCACGTACTCGGAAGGAGGCAACACCACCAGCTGCTCGGCGCTCGTGTGCCCGCGAGGCACGATGGCGAAGCTTGGAGCGACGAACTCGACGGACTGCGTCTCTTGCTCGGACGGCATGGTGTCTGCTGGCGGCGATACGCCACAGTGCGCGCTATGTGAGCTGGGCAAGTACGCGAAGAAGCAGGAGGACGACGACCTCGGAGCGAGCGAATGCGCTTCAGTAGAATGCGACTTTGGTTACGCCGCTCCATTGGGTGCGACGACGTCGAAGGACGCCTGCGCGTTGTGCGAGTACGGAAACTTCTCAACGGGCGGTGAAGACCAGTGCCAAGCAATGACTTGCCCTCCAGGCGCGCAGCCAAACTCACCCGCGGCGAATGCGACGGACTGTGTCGACTGTGAGATCGGATGGTACTCGGAAGGAGGCGTGACGCCGTGTCAGCCTACCTCGTGCCCAGTTGGATACGAGTCGAACTTCAAAGCGTCGGACGCTGTGAACTTTTGCACCAAGTGCCCTCGCGGAATGACGTCTCAGGGCAACTCGAGTCTGTGTAAGTTCCCGCCTTGCCAGCCAGGCTACGAGCCAAACGAGGACGGCACAGCGTGTGTCTTGTGCGTGGCAGGATTTTACAGCCCTGGGAAAGGAAACTTCTGTGCGTCTGCCGACTGCCCTGCAGGCAAAATGACGTTCAGTGGAGCGACGCACCTGACGGAAGACTGCGTGGCGTGTAACTTGACGTACTTCTCTCTCGGTGGGAATGCGACGTGTGAACAGTGCGCCAGCGGCACGTATCCAAGTTCGACCCACGATTCGTGTTTGGAAATGGAATGCAGTCCAGGAGAAGAGCCAATGTGGGATGCAATCTCTGCAAAAGACTGCTCAGTGTGCAAGCAGGGATTCTTCAGTCCTGGCGGGGCCACATACTGTCGCCCTGTCAAGTGCGAGCACGGCTACTCTGCGCCAGCGGGGGCGACTAACATCACTAGCGACTGTGTGAAATGCCCCGTCGGTCAGTACTCTCTCGGTGGTCAGTCGCTCTGCGAGGACGCGACGTGTAAGCCTGGGTTTGCTGCTCCAGCAGGCGCACGTGGACCGAAGAAAGACTGCGAGCCTTGTGGAGCTGGCTACTGGGGATTCGGTAACGCTACGAAGTGCGAGCCTGCGGAGTGCGCTCCTGGGTACGCGACCGCTGCTCAAGCCGCGACAGATGCGAGCTCAACGTGCTCTGTATGCCTTGCTGGCACTTTCAGCCCTGGCGGCGAGGCGCAGTGTGCGGAAGTCCAGTGTCCAACGGGACAATACGCTCTCGAAGGAGCTACGGACCCAGTGGCGTCGTGCCTCAACTGTGAAGCCGGCTTCTCATCCAAGGGCAACAGCTCAGTGTGTGAAGCTTGCCCTCGCGGTTTCTTTGCTGAGAAAGGTGGCCCAGAATGTCTGCCTGCAGAGTGTGAGCCTGGATGGGAAGCAAACTTCCAGGCGAAAAATGCCACTGACTGCACCGGCTGTGAAATTGGTCTCTTCTCCGAGGGTGGTTCGAATCGGTGCATGCCAGCGAGCTGTCCTGCGGGCTTTTTCGCTCCCGAAGTGAGCGACGACAGCGATGCCTCCGGTTGTCTGCCTTGCCCAGCCGGTTCGTACACTCCTGGGAACATTGTGTGCCGCCCTACCAAATGTGAAAAGGGCTTTGGTTCCATCGAAGCTGCCTCGCACCCGACTGCCAACTGCACCATGTGCGGAGCAGGCGAATACAGTCCTGGCGAGAACTACCCTTGCAAGCCGACAAGCTGCCGTCCAGGCTTTGCGTCTGAGAAAGCGGGTAACCCGCTTGAGAAGGGCGATTGCCACGAATGTCCGCTTGGATTTTACAGCGAAGGCGGCGGCGCGCAGTGCAAGATGGCGCTCTGCGAGCCGGGCTTTGCTGCCAGCCGAGACGCGTCTGATGCGTTGGCGAACTGCGAGCTGTGCACTGCGGGCTTCTACTCGCTCGGCAACAACTCATTGTGTATGGAGACCGCGTGTGAACCTGGATACTTCTCGCCCAGTGGTGCAAAAAGCGACGCTCAAGAGTGTGAATACTGTCCATTAGGCATGTTCAGCACTGGCGGATCGGGACAGTGTAAGCCCACGACATGTCCTGCTGGCAGCGGAGCCAAGCTTGGTGCGACAGACGCGACCCAAGACTGTCTTGTGTGCGCGCCAGGGTACTTTTCAACTGGTGGCTCGGCGCCGTGCACACCAATGCACTGCCACCCTGGCTATGCGTCCAAGGTGGAGGGTGCTATCCACGTTTCGAACACGTGCGACAAGTGTCCATCCGGCACTTTCGGTCGAGGCAACGAGACGCAGTGCGAGGCCGACGGATGCGGACCTGGCTCGGCGGCGTCCCCAGGTTCCAGTGACCCAGTCAAGTTCTGCAAAATTTGTACTGCTGGTTCGTACAGTCCCGGGTACGGATACGCGTGCGCAGCGACAAACTGCACAGCAGGATACGCGTCGCCCTCCAATGCTTCACACGCGATCGAAGACTGCAAAATCTGTCCTGTTGGGCTCTTCAGCGCTGGCGGAGTAGACCAATGCGAGGAGACAGTGTGTTTGCCCGGATTTGCGGCTCCAGAAGGAGCATCGCACCAAATGGAAGACTGCACGATGTGTCCGGGTGGCACGTACTCAATTGGCGGCTCGACGCAATGTATCAGCCCGACCTCGTGTGTTCCTGGGTTTGCGTCAGCGCCCGGAGCGTCGACTGTGAATGAGTCGTGTGCGATCTGTCCTGCTGGTTCATTCAGTACTGGCAATGACGCGCAATGCGAGCCAGCGAATTGCGAACCAGGATATGGATCCACTCAAGGAGCGTCCTCTGTCAATGAAAGTTGTACCTTGTGCGAGGCCGGATACTTCTCCCCTGGAGTCGACCAACCGTGCCTGCCAGCGCAATGCGCGCTTGGGTCTGCGTCCAACAACGCAGGTGCCACTTCTTCAACGGACTTCTGCACAATCTGTGACGCAGGACTCTACTCGCCTGGCAATCAAGAAGTGTGCAAACCCACGGCGTGCATGCCCGGCTATGCGTCGCCATCTGGTGCGGACGTCATCGACAAGCAGTGCTCCCCGTGCGGTGCAGGTACTTTCTCCACAGGAGGCTCGGACCAGTGCAACCACGTGAGCTGTCCTCGCGGCAGTGCGGCCCCGCCTGGCGCTACAACCGCGGAGACAGAGTGTATGGTGTGCGCTGAAGGCTTCTACTCGACTGGCGGATCCACGCAGTGCATTGCGTGCGAGTGTGCGCCAGGGTTCTCATGCACTGGCGGCCAGTCCACGTGCGAGAAGTGTGCTGAAGGTCAGTCGTCTGAGGGAGGAAGCGATCGGTGCTTGGTTGTCGGGAAGCCTGAAAACTACGTCCAGCTCATCGTCGACATTGAAGGATACACTGCGAGCAACTTCAACACGGAGGTCGCGCGCGCGTTCACTGAGGGACTTCGCAAGTTCATTACTGCGGCGCAGGCGATGGACAACAACCAGATATCGGGATCCGGCTCGAGTGAGGAGACACCGCAGACGCGCCTGCTAGCTGAGATTGCCTCTGAATCCGCATCAACTGCTGATTCTTCATCAGGATTCACAGACCCAACCGGTTTCAGCACATCCGAAACAACTTCGTCGCCACCTAAAACAGCCTCTAGCCAAACTGAAGAATCGGCTTCCGACACCGGCGATTTGTCTGAATCCGTGAGTGGGTCTGGATCTGCTTCTTCGCCACCATCCACCACGTCTTCGACCTCTTCTGGCTCAGCTGACAATGCAGCGACGTCGTCATCGGCAGTAACCTCCAACTCTGGCTCCAAAACTACCGAAAACCCCGTTACATCTGCTTCAGGTTCCAGCAAGGCAACCGCGACGGCGAGTGGATCTGGATCTGCCACTTCACAACCACCTATTACCCCAGACCCAGCTGACGAAGCGGAGGCGTCCAGCTCTGGCTCTGAGGCAATCGAAGAGCCCTCTACTGATTCAGATCTAACAGACTTCGATGATTCAGCATCTGACTCGGATGCCGAGGACAAAACATCGACTGCAGGCTCTGGTGAAGATCGCTCGTCGTCCGCGTCAGGAAGCTCGATGTCCAGCACATCTCCATCTGCGTCATCCGCAGGCGCTACCAATCACTCAACCACATCACTGGGCCCCATCGACGACGACGACATCTCGTTTGAAATCCGATCTGTCGAGACGAGTGACCAGCTGGCGCGCTACCAGTGGGGAGCGTGCAAAGTGTCGGTGTTCATCACCATGAGCTCGAGCGTGAAAGCGTTTGAGAAGTTCCTCGTTGTGTACAAGACCAACAGCACGGAGGAAGTGGCCGTGGGGCTGAGCTTCCTCTCCACACTTCAGGACAGCGGCATGGCGCGCATCCGGTCGGTGCAGCTCCAGGAAGTGGTCGCGTGGCAGAACGGTGTCGAGGTCGCGCACGTGGGCGAGTCGCAAGGCGCGACCGAGTCGTCGTCATTCGCGCTCACGATCATCATCGCGTGCTCGGTGCTCGTGGTGGGCGTGCTGGTGTTCGCGATCCGCCTCGCGTCCAAGCGCACGCGCCGCGGCCACCGCAATTTGGAGGACGGCGTCGTCAACACGGTCTCGCAGAAGGTCGCCGTGCCCATGAGACCATTCACGCACGCATAACCAGCAGCAGCACGCCTCCAGTTATCTTACATTATATCCACTTCATTTGCTTCAGTATGTATAAAAGCGGTCGGATAGACAAAATCCCGGGACTTGTGTAACATTTAAACAAAATGTGATTGGCTCTTCATTTCGATCTCAACATTGCCGAGGCTCTGTTCAGGCTTTACCGTAGCCAAGCTCACCAACTAAGGAATCGAACCAAATTCACTTGCGGGGGCGAGCCGCCGCTTGCCTGGCGGCATTATCCTGTGCGGTCTGCAGCAGCTTCTCGAACTCGGACTTGAGCACGTTAGGTGAGTCGAACGTCGTGGTGGTGACGCGGATGCCGCCCGGGAACCGCAGTTTGGACGCCGGCTGCTGCTTCTTGCTGTTGCTGTTGTTGCTCGAGTTTCCGGACGCGTGCTCGAACACGAGGCAAACGCTCGGATCCACGCTCGGGTTCTGGATGAACCACTCATACCTACGCGATGATCGACACGAAATTGGGAAATAGGAATAAACGGATAGGGAGACATGAAGAGGGTGTACGTACCAGAGCATGGCTTCGCTCTCGTGGATGTGCGACTCGGGGTTGTACACGAGGATGACGCCATTCACGTCCTTCGTGACAGCCGCCCAGCACGCTTCGTAGCTGTTCAGGTTCACACACAAAAACGAAGAGCTCATTTCTAATCAGACAGCTCAATTGGCAAACGATGAGAGTCACCACAAGAACGCACACTTGGTCACCCGAGATGTCCCAGATCTCGACGTTCATCTTGCCCTTCTCCAGCTCCAGGATCCTACAGAGCCAGCCATTTGTTTTACAGGTAAGCGGCAGATCGCTTGTGAATACGCATGGCTAGGCTCACCTGACGCCGATGGTCGGCTGGTAGCGCTCTTGGTTGCCCAGGCGATCGGTCTGCTCGCTGAGAAAGTTGGCGATCTGCACACACAAGATACCCACATACCACAGGGTCACCATGGAATAGAGCATTAACATTCAATCGCAACAGTACATGGGCAGCACGCACCGTGGTCTTGCCGGCCTCTTTCGGACCGACAATGAGGATCTTGAGCGGCACCATCGCTCTCTTGAGCTCTGTGAAGCTAATGTGTTAGTGCGAGAGCGACCGATACACCCATCCCCACAAGTCCATGAAGCGACCTTTCGAAGATTGAGGCGATAGTTTGACTGCATGATCGACGCCTCTTCAAGTCCACGACGTAATGAACTCGAGCATGCTGCTGCCTCGCTTATATTTATTTTCTGACCACTATTGCAAATGTGTGTGTCGAGCGCTTGATGATTTGGTCTCACCTTGAAGAAGAAACAGTCCTACCGCATTTGAGGGCTCATATCTGTCCTGACCACAGAGGAATCACACGTGGGCGGATGCTGGATGCCAGTCACTTGATACAACTACAGGTCTGACCCACCGCTCTCTAGCGCCTCCTTCAGCATCAACAGCGTGTCCACTTTGCCGGCCGAGCGCTCGCTCTCGTCCAGACACTTCTCCAGCTGCGCCTTGGTAAATAACTCGGGGTTCGTGTTTTCCTGTCCATCAACCATCCTGTTAAAGCACACAACACAGTAAGAGAGTCAGTCAGATGAACCACACGCCAGTCAAATCAGCAGCAATCTGTAAGCAGCGACACGCAACGTACTCTAGCACCTGCAGCGGTATTAACGCGTGGTAGTTGGCGCCGGCGGCATCTATCTGCTTGAGGAGTTCCACGTAACTATTGACCTTCTCGTAGAGGAAGCCCAGCTGGTCGGCCTTGTAGTCCTCGACGCCCAGGATCAGCTTGTCCAGCGTCTGCACCGTGGTCATGAGGCTTTCGACCAGCTCGGTCGGCAGGTGGTTCACCACGTCGTCCTTGAGCACTTTCGAGCCGCTGCCTGTTGCTGAACCGCCAAATGCGCCGCCACCCGCATTCGGCCCGTTCTTCATCGGCACGAGCTGCGGCTTCTTGGACGCGCTGCGCTGCGTCACGCTGACGCTCGAGGGCGTCTTGGGTCGGTTCGGAGAGCTCAGCGGCGTGAACGGCGCCAGGTACGGGCTCGCGCCGATCTGCGCGCGGCGATCCTGCTCCGTGGTGGGGACCGCGTGGCCTCCACCGGCCGTGCCGACTGGCGCCGCCGCCGGGTTGAGCGGCTCACCACCGCGACGACCGCCGCCGCCAGCGTCGTCCTCGTCCTCGTCCTCGTCGTCGTCGCCCTCGCGCTCGCGATCCGAAGGCACGAGGTCCGAGAAGAAATGCTCCTTCTCCTCCTCCTCTTCCTCCTCACCCAGCACCTTCTCCGCCTCCATATCTGTCTGCTCTGCTTTTTTGTTGTGAGCTGAGCTGAGTCTAAACAAACGTTGTTAATGAAGGTAAAGAAAGCAGCACGGCTGTAACCACGGGGTATACTTCACACAAATATCGCACCAACAGTCACAGAATGATAGCATCGCTAAACTTAAAATGTGACGAAATTATTTGAAAATTGACAAATTGTATTTCTCGCCGAAACCGGAGGTGAGAACAGAGCTGGGTTTGTCTTGTTTTCACTGAGAAGGAGTGATGGTTCATTTCACTTGACCCTATCCCTTTCAGTACGATTTTGGTCTTGATCGAGTGAAAAGCTTGAGCAGATTTGACTTGATTTGACTAAGGGACTTGACTGGAACTGTTCACTTTAACCTAATCCAGACAGTAGGTTTAGGGTGTTGAGTAAATAGAAATAGAAAAAGAGTGCTCGCCAGTTACTTAAACAAATAAGATAAGGGAAAGAGTGCGCTCTTGATGAACGAGAGGACATTTTTGATTTTGTCTGCATTGCTGTTTCTGAGTGATTTTAGTAATATGTCTCAATTTGCACTCTTAAAATCGCTGGCACTCTTTTGCTCGGAATTTGGGTGATAAAGTGACCCCAGCGTTTAAAGCGAACCGCAGCCTTTCACATTAAAGTATTGCTTTTTATTTGTTTGAATCAGTGTAATTCGAACGCGAATTCGAACTTCAAGCACAATCAGAGCACATGCGCTTAATATGTGAGTTGTCAAATCAGAAAGCGCTCGCCTAAATAAAATCAGCAAAGTAGGAAAAGCGCACAGAAATTGAGATCGCAATTCTATTGAGTTTCTGCATTATTCGGTTAAATATTTATTTCGATTACCGTTGTATGAAAAATTCATGCATTTGCTGTTGTCAGTTGACCCGAAAAGATGCGACAATCCTAATTTTGTTTTTTCATACATGATTAAAATGAAATAGTAAAAATTAGGATGTCACATCTTTTTGGGTCGGCTGACAATAGGCCAAACAAGCCAAGTCATTTTTCTGTGATTTTGTTTGAATCATAGAAAAGCTACACTCTCCCGATTTGTAGGATTTTAGGACGAAAAACCTAATTCACGTGTTAAAATTGATTGTTGAAGGTCGGGACACTTTTACATCCCATAAGGAGAAAAGGGAGCGAAGATCAGAGTGATTGCCGACGGTAAAGGGGTCAGAGCACCTGCGTCAAAGCTCGGGCTTCTCAAAGACGCGGTAAGAACTGATATTTTAGCACGCCAAGTCACCTGCCAAGACTCCTGTATTGGACTTGACGCGCGCCGAGTCCGCCTTCGACAGGTGCTTCTAAGATTGATTGGCATTGTGCGTTGCCATCCGGACCACCACTGGATCTTCAGAAGCAAATTGAGTTGATTTGGTCCAAAGCATTTCCCAGTCAAGTGACTGGGAAAGTGACTGGGAAGTGCTCTGACACGTTGGAGTAGCCTTGCATTTTTTCGAATAGTGATGGCTGTACGTTCGTGTGACCCTGCCCGATAGACAGCATCGTTCGATTGCATGAAGTTACTGATGGACCCATCGACGGCTTGCAAGACCACGACAACTATAATACCGCCGCAGCATTGTTCGAGGTGTCGCTCGTCCTCTGCACACACAAGCGACCATCGCCGTCGTGTATTTGCTTTCTCACTTTCTTTGACAAACGCATCGCTGCGTCATATTGTTCGCTTAATCACCACAAGCGAAAAGCGACACGACAAGACACGACCTGAGTCAGAAACGTCCAACGCTCCTCGCATTAATCGCTCGTCCGCTCGTCACCTAGTGATTGAGACGCAATGCCACCAATGCCAAGCACCAGACCAACAGAGACCGTCATGCCATGAACCACAACGAAGTAGCAGAATGGAAAAATGCAAAACGTCTCGCTCTATATTTTCATCGCAGGCGTATTGGTCCTGTGGTAATACTCTTATTATAGTACTTTTCTAAAATGACACTTTATGGATCGCTATGTCTATGGTGGACGGACGGACGGACGGACGAAGAAAATCAATTCACGTGGACGTTCACGCCGCCGTGACGCCCGTGGGTTTGGGTACAGGCGCCTTGGCTGCCGTCTTCATGCCGCCGCGGCCCTTGTGGTCGCCCTTGCCCATGCTGGCGTTGCTGTCGGCGAAGAACTGCGCCGTGTAGTCGTTGTTGGAGCCCTCGGCCGGACCCGACTGCTGGTACGACTCAAAGTGGCCGCCGCCGTTGCCGTGGCTGCTGCTATTGTTGTGGGACGACATGTAGTCCATCTTCATGCGCTGCAGGTGCTGCGGCGCCTGGCTCGAGCTGTTGTTGTTGTTGTTGTTCATCTGGTTGCGCGCGTTCATGGCGGCCGCGTGTGCTTGCGCCGCCGCGTGGTGCGCGTTGTTCTCAAATACGTTGAGCCCGATGTTGTCGAGCAGCGGCGGCATGGCGTACTGGTTCGAGTGGTGGTGGTACGTGATCGGGGACGCCGCCTCCGGGGCCATGAACTTGGAGTAGCTATTGATGAACGTGTCGATGTCCTCCTCGCCACCGTGGCCGTGCGGGGTCTTCTCGGATGTCGGGAACATGCCCAGCGACAGGTAGCTGTTGCGCGAGCCGCCGCGCGTGATGCTCGGCGGGCCACCCAGGCCGAACAGGCTGGCGGTCAGCGGCGTTGGCGGCTCGTATAGCGGGCGTCCCGAGCCGTTGTTGGCGCTGGACATCGCCAGCACGGACGGTAGCTGCGACGTGTCGATCTGCGGTGACGGCAGTCCCATGAGCAGCGAGAACTCGTGCGTGCGCGGCGTCGGGAAGCCGTTGCCGCCCAGCGGTGTGCGCATCGTGTTGAACTTGGGCATTGTGGTCGGGACGCTGATCTTGAGCGGAAGGCCGAACGGGCCAGGGCCGGCGGCAGAGGAGGACGACGACTGTTGGTTCTGCTGTTGCTGGTGGTGCTGTGGCTGCTGCTGCTGCTGTTGTTGTTGGTGCATCTGTGGCTGCTGGTGCTGTTGCTGTTGCTGTTGCTGGTGGTGGTGGTTCTGCATCTGCTGCTGCTGGAGCTGCTGGTGGTGGAACTGCTCCTGCTTGAGCTGCTGCTCGCGCTGGAGCTGCTGGCGCTTCTTGCTGGAGAGGCGTCCGCCCTTGGAGATGTTGAGCTCCGGGACGGCTTCTCCGTGCGCGCGCATCTCCATGGCGTGGCGGAAGCAGATGGAGCCCGAGTGCTGCGCGGTCTTGTTGCAGCCCTCCACGCGGCACTCGTGGCCGTGCGAGTGGCGGTTGCAGAGCCCGCCGGCGCGCGCGTGCTGCATGCAGGCGTCCACCTTGCAGCGCCGTCCGCCACCGTGGCGCACACACTTCTGGCGGGCGTGCGCCTGCTTAGAACAGCCCTCGACGATGCAGAAGCGCTTGACCACGAAGCCGCCGTGCTGCAGGCAGAAGCCGCCGCCGCGCGCGTGCGCGTCGCAGTTGTCGGCCTGGCACTGCTTCTTACCGCCGTGGCGCACGCAGAGCTTGCGCGCGTACACCTGGTTGGTGCAGTTGTCCACGCAGCACTGCCGCCGGTTCTTGTGAAACGCGCACTTGGACGTGCCGTCCACCGCGTGGTTGTCGCAGTCGTTGAAGCGGCACTTCTTGGGCTTGCCGTTCGCGTCCTTGGTGATCGTGCCGATGGCCGACGGCGACGCGGCCGGGGATGACGCCGCGGATGAACTCGCGGACGAACCCGTGGGGGTCACGGGCGCGGCAGCTGAGGACATTGTGTGTGTTGTTGGATGTGTCTGTCTGTTGGGCGGATTGGATGGATGGATCCAATTGGGATTGGGACGGCCGCTGCAAGTGCACGATGCGATGTGACTAGGGGTGAGAGGAGGACGCCAGCCGTTTCAGAAGCGTGCTTGGTTGTCAGTCGGTCGCGCGCTCGCTCGCAATGGATCGATGGAGCTTGTTGTGGATTTGTGAGTGCGGCGTCGAAGGCAACTTCCGAAATGGCGATCCGCGTTGTGTGTGTGGATCCGCAGGGGGACGGGAGCTGGCTGTCGCTCGTCGAACCCTCCCCCTCCCCCTCCCCCCCGCTCCAAACACAAACAGCCCTGAACTGTGAAGCAGTCACTCACTGCGTTACTGCCGGCATCAACAACAGAGCTCGCTTCTTCCAGCACAGGAGGCTCTGGCTTGTTGTGCGCAAGCATTGCACAGCAAGCCCGCCCCGTCCCCCTTTCGACCACTCTCTGTCCGCTTGCCGCAGAACAACGCCGCATTGCGCTTGTAAAATATCTCCGCAAGCAGTATTTTACGTGAAATATACCTCTATTCCGGCGAATGTATTAAACTTACCACAAAAACACGGCAAATTCCCCTTTCTCAAAAGGGGATTTTGTACAATCAGATAGAAATGTGATCTCTTAGTATAAATCCTCTATGAATCCATACAAACTATTAGAGACTTTCTAATGAAGAATCACTTCTGTATGGTTAGTACGGAATCCCCCTTTAATCTTAATTTAACTTACCTAAAACAATCATCAAAGAAATATGCTGCATTATTGCAAAAGAGTATCTGTCTATAATAAGATACACGCATTTTATTTACAATATTCATAAATAGAGGGTAAACCGACGCTGTAGTTTACTAACTGCAACGTTTTATAAACGCCTTCGTTGCATTGTGATCGTATGAGACCCACTCTTCGAGCGAGCGAAGGGAATTTGCTCGCTAAGCGCACAGAGCCGGGCCATGTAGAACAAAACCGAGACGAATTGAGGTTTAGGTTCTGGCGTGCGTCAGAAGCGATTAGGGTCTGATTGGCTCGATTCAGCATGTGCCGACATTTTTGCGTACAACGACATTTAACCCTAACACTGACCACCACACTCACACACCTAAAAATGCTTTTGTTTGATTGGCTGGGAGCAATTTTAAAACCTCGGGAAGAAAGGTTTAAATATCTGTCTACCACCCGCCTATAGTGGAGGGCTATTTTTTTCATGAAAACCTCGAAAACGAAGCAGCACAAAAACGAGGTTATAACTACTGCTCGATACAAAGTCAAGCAAAATTGGCTGCAAAAAGCAAGTACCCGTTTGAGTTATACAAAAACTTTTCCATCCCAATTCAGGTATGCAAAAGCCCACGGGTACAGCAAAGCAAAAGGAACTCGCTGGATTTGCTTGCTGGCTCACAAACAAGCCAAACCCAAAATTTGCTTGGGCGGCTTGCGCGCTGGCTGTTTATTGTGTTGTGCTGTCAACGGATGAACAAGTAAGCTTGTGCTCGGATCTTAGTCTGGATTTGCTGTTCATGCTGGTTTGTTGGTCGCATGCGCTGCTTGCTTTGCATTTGCGTTTGCATTTGGGCTGGCGCAGGTGCGTACCTGTATGACCAGCATGGAAGATTTGTTGTGTCTCTTGGGATGGCTCACAGTGGGCTTTGCAGAGAGAGTGTCTCTGTGGGTGCCACCGAGCAAAACGCTCAGTCAACCACTGGCACCAACCAACAGAGAGCGCAGGGCAGACGGACCAGCCCTCCTGACGCGGACAAATCCGCCAAACCGCGTTCCTGGAAGCTGCTGAAGCAGATCAGTGCTTGTCAGTCCTTGGGACTTGGATCGCGGGCCGTGAGATATGTGGGTACCGGGGATGGCCCTTGTATCCATCCAACCATTATCCATGCATGCATGCATCCATCCATTCATCCGAAGCAAAGCAAGTCAAAGCCAAGCCAAGACAAACCAGCAAGGCAAAGCCGCAGATTTGAAGTTGATTGGCTTGGACTTGTACCAAGCGGGAAACATTTTCAATTTTCAAACAAGGCAGAAAAGCCGCACGCAATAAGGAAACATTTTGGTTTGCGCGCGCAAAGCTCCAAAGCGCAAACCCATCTGGTTGCAGGAAGCTGCTTGCTGCTGACAGAGGGGTAGGTGCCACGGTCACGCAGATCGCTGAGCCTTGCCTGTTTGTGCTTGTTTTGCTTGTTTTGCTTGGACTTGTCCACTTGACCCTCCTCATCTTAGATCATCAAGACGTCTCGCCCCACACGCAAATCCGCCGCAATCCATCACCTCCAACACTTGCGTGTGTGTGTGGAGCGCTCTCTATTGCTTTGTGTTGACACTGGCTTTGCGGGGTCCTGTGTGTGTGCGTGTGCAAAAACAAACCCGGCCAGAGGAAGTGTGGGTGCAAGCTTGCTTGTGTTTGTGTATCGAAAGCACATGTATTCGGACTTGTTGGCATAGCGTCTGAGATGTTTGAAGTCGGATTTCTATTTTCTTGAAATGCCCATTAGGGAACTGGAGTGTAATGGAAACCACGCACGACTTGCGGCTATCCATTCATTTCATTCATATCCGCTTTCCACATTCACGTGTTCATCTTGTTCGTTGTTTTGCCCAGAGCGACTGCACATTTGCGAGTTCGTGACCGCCCTGTCTTCGTGGACACCTTCCTGTCTGCTCGATCCTGAATGGATGGGTGGAGTCTTGGGACACTCGACTGGACGCATCCTCAGACATGTCAGGACCCCCACTTGCGACTCCTCTTGTCTATCCAATTCGGCTCGAGGCGATCCAATATGGGAGCTCCAAGCCGAAAGGTGGTCTCGACAATCGCGACAACTTCAATCGGGAGCTTCTTGGATCCGAGATCCAAGCCACAAAGCAGCAGCAAGGCAGACAGACCTGTCAGCCAATTCTCTATATGTCAGACCCAGCTGTTGCACAGAGTGTCGCGGGGTCGTTGCGTTGAAGCCAAAAAGATCGCGCACTGGCCAACGAGCGCGCGCGGATCCGCGGGGCTTCGTCTGCTGTCTGGGTACAAGTACCTACCTACTCTATGCGACACCGCCTTCTCCTTCACTTTGAGTCAAGCAAGCAGGCTCTTGCGAGACACTTGCGCAGACGAAAAGATAGAAGAAGAAAGCAAGGCGACTTGTTTGCCTTCCTTGCGCAGTGCTCGCTAACGACTTGTGCGCAACTTGTTTGTTGGACCACTACTTGCGCTGCGCACCCTGCGCGCAATTTGGCACAATATGCGCGTATGATGAATGAATGTGGCGATGCGGGAGTATGGGAAAGGTGTCGGCGGATAGATCCGGCAGTTGGCTCCTGACGCCCTCTCTCTTCCCACATGAGCGCTCAAGCATGTGACACCTCGCCCCAGAAGCCACGGCCGAGTGAGCAGCACAAGCAATCGAACACCAGCAGCAGCACCACTCAAGCATGCGCAACGCTCTCTTTTTTTGCCGCACAAGAGCAACGGTGGGCGTCCTTTGGGTCCTCGTGCTGGCGACCGTCGTCGCGCTTCTTCGCGGCGCTGCGTCCGCCGCTGCGGACACCAACGCGACGCAGAGCGGCTGCCAGATCTGCGCCACCACGGGTGACTGCTCGCGCGCGTTCCAGGGCGGTGCCGGCCAGTTCTGCGGCAACTGGCTCGACCGCGTCAACACGCGCCAACGCTGCTGCTGCCCGACCAACGCGGTCTGCAAAGTGACCAACTACGCGTGCAACTGCGCGTTCGCCGGACGAGACCGCTACGGCTACAGCGGCCCCGGCTACTATAACAACGGTGGCTACGCGCTCGCGTGGCTCTGGTGGCTGCTCGGCTCGCTATTCTTGTTGGTCTGCTGTAGCAGCTGCTGCTATATGATCTTCAGGAAGCGACGCGAGGCCGTGGCGTATCCGACGGCCGAGCCAGTGCACGGCTCCACTCCGCCCATGTACGGCGCACCAGGCTCCACACCAACGGCTCCGGTGTACACGGCGCAACCAGCGTACGGAGCATCAGGCTACGGCGGTTACGCTGGTGGTGGGCCTCCGTATGGAGGCAGAAGCGGCATTGGTGCGGGAGCTGGTGCAGCGCTCGGAGGCGGCGCGGGTCTTCTGGGAGGACTGTTGCTTGGCGAGACGCTCGCGGACGCAGGACGCTCCAACTACGGCGGCGGAGGCGGCGGCTACGACGGAGGGGGTGGCGGAGGAATTGACGGCGGCGGCGGTGGAGACTTTGGCGGCGACTTCTAATAAGCGGACACCAGTTGGGTGAGAGCCATTATTAGCTCGAATGAGTTTCCGTGTCGAGCCATTTTCTATTTGGCTTGAGCAGCGTGGCAATGCGATGCTCTCAGTCTATTTGATGGCATCAGTATGCTGAATGGAAGGCTCATATTGCGAAGTTAAGGGACTTAAGGTCACTCGTTCACTAGCTGAGCTCGCAGCTTTAAAATACGCACTCTCAATTAACATTCTGACTCATAAATCCGCATTAAATTTAAAATACTTTCCTACTCGCACGCGTTGAACCCGCAATATCTTCCCCATAGTCAAGTGAACACCAAGGTGCTCACAACTAGTTCCTCGATGACCGCCTTACTGATCAATGGACTGATGGCTATTATGTTTACTGTGAGCACGAAAGGCATCATTAAATACTCGTTCTATTGGTACTATCACTTGTCAATAAGTTACTTGGCTCTTCCCCTAGCTAGAAGAAGAGGCTTCTGGCGACCACGCGCTTGTTCTGGTTGGCTTCGCGCGTAGCTTTCTCCTGCGCCTCCTGCTTCTGAGCCTGCGTCACAGGGAACTCGAGCACTTGTTCGTCCTCTGGAATCGCGCACTCGATTCTCTTCGCGAGGATGGCTTTGCGGCCCTGGTGCATGGGTCGCGAGTACGCCACACGCCTGCCGCTCACGAGACTACCTTTGTGATTCGGGTTCATGTATCCGCTCGGGATCTGCACTGGGACGGCCGTGGCTGTTGGCTTGGCGCGATCGTGCTTGGACAACGGCTTAAAAAGCGCCAGGAAGACGTCGCGCTTCCTTCGGCGAAGCTGCGGCTCATCGTGGTGGTGCTGATTGCTCGGTTCGTTCAGGTCCGCGACCTTCTGTGTGACAGCGTGGCCGTGTTCCTTGCTGGGCTGCGCCTTGACGTTGCGCACGTTGAGACCAGTGGTTGGCAGCGGCGAAGATGCTGGCGGCTGGACGAAGTCCGAGGCGGTCATGTTGAGTTGTTTGCCTAGTAGTTGTAGTTGCTGCTTGCTGGGCGACTGGGAAGTTCCAAACTGAGCTCTTGCTTGAGATCAAAGCTGAACTTGCCCCTCACGAGCGCTCGTCTATTGTTTTCTGCCGCCTCCAGCACCCCAACACCGGAGCCGCCTTCCAATCACGAGGCATGACGGCTGCGGCTGAGTCCGTTTCGTCCGTCCGTCCGCAGAGACAAGGCGCAGCAGGCTGACCGACTGACGCCGACGAGCGAGCGAGCGCCAACAGTGCTGGGTGCACCCCGTACACTCAACCGCGCGGCACGCGCACATGTGACAGGGGTGAGCCAGAGAGACGGCAGTTGGAGCTAAACACGCACGCGTGGCAGGTGCAGGCAGTGCTGTGTGTGCTGGCGCCAGAGCCCCACCGCCACATCTGAACTGTGGACGGACGGTCATTCACTTGGAGTTTGTATGGAATCTCGCGCCACGTGCAACTGACGCACCTGCGACAGTCGCCTTTCAATCAGGCAACTTAATCGAATCTGAGGTTCAGCCGCCGGAGAAACCTTTATAACAGGTGCTCTTTATAATTGAGCTTTTAATCAGCTACAAGGGGTATTTTAGTTATTTATAGATGTGTTTTGTTTACAAAGGTTTTTGTTTGTAAGGAGGAAAATAAAAAGCAAAACCAGTTGTTTGTCTGTTTTTGTTTGTCTAATTTATGAGTGAGCGGATGGATTTTTGGCCGATTTTTGGCCGAGCACAGGAACAAAATGATGCGCCATCGCACCCAAACTCTATCATACGCTCTCAGCTTGGCTTGGTTGACTTGCTGGTGCTTAATCTGCCAAAAATCATGACAGAGTTGCTGAGAGTCCGCGTCGTCATTCCAGGATGATTCTGCTGCGTCCAGCGTCGTCCGCCAACTGGTGTGGCTCTGGCCACGGGAACGCGGCCGCAGCGGCCCTCGTCAAGAGGCTCAAGACACACTCCCCGAGTATCTTTTGGCTCTTTGCTCCTTGGAAGCACGCGCACCAGTCAGAATATGTAATGAGTCAGAATAAAGTCAGCGGAATCTGAACCGCCAACGCCTTTGCAAAACTGAATCTCGCTTTCGCTGCACGAAGCACAAATGAGATGCTGGAAATAATTCCGAGTGAGTGAACAATCGCTCGGAATTCCAGTGTGTGATGTGGTTGCTTTGAGTGGGCAGCACAGCACGAGTACCTATCTTGGGTGTATCATTGCTTGACTGTTGGTGCGATCGCTTGACAGTTTTGGAGTGAAATAGCGAGTCTCAGAGATGATTCCCAACATCAAATTCACACCCTCAGTCGGGTGCGATTTATTGTCAAGTATCGCTGCTGGATTCGTAATGATAGTGCAAATATAATTTCTCCCATCTGAGAGCTGTTCGGTGTGCTCCGGATGGATAAATGAGTGGATGGATTCGTTGGCTCAGCCCCACAGCCACACAAGCGTGAGCAAACATCATGCATTTTTACTTGATGGCCATCATTCCTTTGCTGCCGTCGTGCGTGCTTCCACCATATGTGAGCATGTGACCAGCCACTCATGCGCACACAACAAGCGACTGTCTGCAAATGATGCTAGTCCTTCTTTATGCTGTTGCAGATTCACCTGGCGGAACAGATTCAGAATGTGCTCTCTGGACAGGTACCATCATTCCTGTGTAGGACCATCACTTGCGGCAATGCCCATCAACCGAATCAATCCAGCCAATGCCCTTTCGAGGGGTGGCTTGACTGGGTGGGATTGGGTTCGAGGAGTCCCCAGCTCAAGTGGGAAGGACTTTGTGTGGTGCAGCACCCAAACAGCACGCCTGTCAAACAGCTCACAACGCAATTTCACAGCCCCAGCTCAGGTGATTTTCCCCCACACACAGCACAGCAAAATGGCTCAGTCCACCACCACCACGCAGTCGGAAGCCTCGATTGTCATCGTCACCGGCGGCGAGCTCACTAAACACGACGCCCACAAAGTCTCCACTTGGCGCAAGATCAGGACCCACCTGCGCCTGCGACGTGCCTCTCGCCAGATTGAGGACCAGAGCCGACTCGAGAAGAGCAAGACCAATAAGGAGAAGAAGCGCATTTCAGAACACTTCCAGGCGTTCCTGGACGCGTGCTGTCCGCCCGTACCGACCCCACTGCCACCAGGACCCGAGACGTTCGTGCGCATGCCGCTCTCGTACAGACAAAAAGACCACCCGGGCGTGGTCGTCGCCGGTCGCCGCGTGCCGTTCTCGATTCACATGCACTTGGGACGAAAGAGCGACATCGGCACACTGAACACGATCGCGGAAGAAAGCTAGAACGAATGGTTTTCTCGACTAGAGCGTATTTAAGTAATAGAGGATGTACATTTATACCAACACCAATCATCTCGCTGTGCGAGGGCACTTTCCATAATGATGAGAAATACATTGTGCGTACGATATGAGACCAACTCAATATGCCTACTTCAAAATCTCTGCGAACTGATGATCAGGATGCCACGTACATCCCAATGATCGTCTCTGTCGATGATCCCGCAATGAGCTCCAGAGTGTTGCGTTTACTCTGACAACACTGCGCGGACTTTGTCGTCAAGTCACAGTATCGAACGCTGGCGATGTTTCTCTTGGCGAAAAACTCCCGGAACGGCTGGTAAAACGCCGGACAGTGTGCGCGAGACTGCATCGAAAGAGGACCATACTCGCCGGCTTTCAATTCGCAGGTCTTGGTACAAATGGAACTCGGCAGGGCAAGCTTACCACACGCACAGAGATACCGGAGGATCCCGGAGTCGTCCGAATCAGCAATGTATGTGTTGTAGAACGGCTCTCTCTCGTAGTATGCCTGCTGGAAATTGAACGCCAGCTCGCAGATGTCAACTTCGCTCCAGCCAGCGCTCTCCCAAATCTCCTCTTGTCGCGTGAGCAGCTCTTCAAAGCGCTTCGCAAATTCTTCTGTTTCCTCACGGTACTTGCAGATCGCGTCGACGCATGCGGTGCACAACGCGCAGGATGCTGCGCCATCTCGGTCGTTGCGACCAATGACGATGTTCTGCCAATGAGCTGCAAATGGCGGCAGTGGTTTTCCTGGGCACGATCTTCTCAGCGCACTACTGTGGGGCTCAACGGGGTTCGGTAACCCCAATACTGAATCGATTGTCGCTGGCAAGCTGGGATCAAGCGGAACCAGAAGAATTCGGCCAGCATCCAACTGCGCCTCGCTCTTCGAGTACAGGTCCAACTTATCCTCGATCTCGCCGACCACCGACAATGTCCTCGCGTGTGCTTGCGTTTCCGAAGCGCAGGGACTTCTGTCATAGTTGTGGCTTTTGTCGCATTTCAATCCTCCACATGCACGCTGCTCATCGCTGGTAGGAGTCTTGATCACATGGAACCAATCCCGCGGACACCGCTGGAAGAAATGCCGTCCGTCCTTTGTGCAATACACGAGCGCGTACTCGACAAGGAATGAGTCATGCCGTAGTGAGTGGCAAGTGCTCAGCAGTCGGACCGTGTCACTCACCTGCAGCCACTGGAGTACCCCGCGAGCGAGCGAGCTGTGCAACGAGGGCACCTCACACAGTGACCCCGCCGCTGCAACGGCTGTCTTCGGCTTCTTCATCGGAGATTCCTTCTACCATTTGCATGGACTGCTGCTTCGCCCCCAAACGCGCACAAAGCGTTCATTGCCTGTCTTCGTTTGTCTGGGAATGGGCAACAATAAAAAAACAAGCGCCGCCGTCCTGTCCAATCCACCCGACAACTTCAACCAGCCAACCAACGACAACCGTGTCTTTCGTGGCAAATGAGGAATGATTGTGATGACCGTCATTTCCGTTTCGTATTTTGCCGGGAAGCTCCGTCCATCACTTCCCTGTCAAATCTGATAATGATTCTTCGTCTTGCAATTGATGATCCAATCCGATCTGGCACGAAGAGAATGCCCATGAAGATGGTGACAGCGAGCAACAAGAAGACGAAGGCGCGGCACCACGACCACGAGGACGTTGAAGCGGACGCGAGCGAGCTGCTGCATCTGGCGCTGCGCTGCGGTGTAGCGCGCTTTTTGCGGCTGGAGGAGCTGCTCGCGACGCTCAACACGTGCGAGCTGCTGCGTCGCGATGGGGCGCTCGTTAGTCAAAGCGTGGTGGGCACGAAGGACTTTGAGTGGTTCCCTACGGTGCTCACGGACATCTCTGCCTTCGCCAGTACGAGCCGCCGCCTGCATGAACTATGGGAGAAAGGCAGTGGTGAAGAGAGGGTGTCGGTGGACGTTGCATTGGAAACGACGGCTTGCCTCAAGCCGCGCATGCACGTGCTGGCGCTCGCTGTGTTCCTTCAGAAGCGGATCATGCGCTGGTGCTTCGTGTACGAATCGCTCAACCCGGAGGCGCGCGATGAAATGCTCTGTAGTGTGCGACCGGCGCTAATCCCCATCAAAGGCTACGACCTGCAGCGGTTTGGGGGTTCTGCAGACATGGACGCGCCGATGCTCTTGCACGCGAAGAACCAGCTGAACGCGATGAAGAGCGGCTTTGGGGACTCGTTTGTTGGAATACGCAGCGAGACCGAATCTCGCTTTGGTTGCCACTGGGAGTACATCAACGGCGATAAGCGCAGCGGCCAAATAGAATGCCAGTTGTGCACCGCCGCGACGCACGCGGTCGCCTTTTTTAGGCGCCAAGCGGCGCTTTTTATCCATCGGTACACCAAGAAGCTCGCTCTACAGCAACAGAAATGGAGAGGCGAGGACGGGAAGACCGAACAGGAAGTAGACGCTTTGACGGTAGCGTTCCGTCTGAAGCATTTTCCCGACAACGCGTACATTGCGTTTGACGCGATGCACTGGTCGGACGCCGAGGTCTTCCTGCACGTGTATCACCATCGCAAGTTCCTGCTTGAAAGTCCGTTCAACTCCATCCACCACCATGTAGTGGAACCGGACGACACGCTGATGGCGAGCTTGTCGTCCAAGTATCGCCACCAGTGTCGGAGGTTCTACCAGCCGATGAAGGAGCTGCTGACGCGCCGATTCAAGTTTGTTGGTCGTGCGCAATTGCTGGTCGCACCAGCAGACAACGATCGGAGGTTCTCAGCCAACAACAGCCAGCCACGGAATGTCGAATTCATCGGAGGGCTGGACACCTCGACGGGCATTCTGTGTGGCGTGTACTGCAGTTTTCACTGACGAGGCTCTCTCGTTGTGCCACTCACTTCTTCAACCGCAGCCCCGCACTTTTGCTCTTAAGATACGCAGCATTTTGAAGAAAAACAAGTCAGCACGTTAGCATTGAAGCAGATCCTTATTTGAATGATTCTTGGTGGATGGATGAAAAGTGGTCCAGCCTAATAAAGGAGTCCGATCTTCCTGTCTCTGTGTCCTCGCCGCCGAACTGATCTGATAATCTGCATCCGAAACCGATCAGGAGTGGTCACGCAAGGCCCTTAGTGCGTTCAAAAAGGAATCGCAGCAGAACAGCATCGTCCACAGTGATCAAGTCGATCACGTTTGTTGAGTTGACTACATAGAAGCTCTCCATCATGCTGCCACCACCTCCACGCTTCCGTGGTGAAGGTAGAAGAAGAGAGAAGTGCCGA